>OY735238.1:27378021-27480521 GCA_963457665.1 Thysanoteuthis rhombus | reverse complement strand
AATGTGCTCTATTGTCTTATATACATTTTACTTAAAATTGCCATTGCATATTATTTAAATAATTTTAGTTCTTTTCATCTGTTCTGTTACTTGTAAGTACATCATGTACACAACATGTAAATGTATATACCCGTACATAAATCATAAGTATCAAGCAGAGAATAAAATAATATTTAATATACAGTTTAAGATAGGGCCTACATTTTACATCTGGCCTGTATCTATTACCAGCTTTGCATGTACCTGCAAAGATATTTTGTAAGCAATAGACGGTTCCCTTTTTTACTTTGCATGCATTGCATTGTGGGAATTGTAGTTGAACCATCGATTTAAACATTTAGTATTACTAGGAAATCAAAAATAAAACATGAAATAAATTCCGTCCTTTTTAGAATGGTGAAAATTTCACTAAAATCCTATAAATACTTGATATTTAGTAATTTGAAAAAATCTATGTGTAGTAAAGATTTTGAAAATTTCCTCAAGCAAAATTACAAACAGCAATAAAAGGTTTGTTCATTTATATTTTCAAGAAATTTAAGCCAAGGTGTTTTTTCTTAATATCTTCCATTCTACAAAGTGTACACACATAATTGTTTCTCAGATTTTTTAAAAATCTTTGTTCTTACTAATTTGATGAAGATTCTGATGATAGAAAAATATTCATATAATTCCGAAGTTGTCATTCATTGCTGTCATTTCTCCTTTTAATCATATTGAACGCAATGCATTATGGAATTAGAGTTACTTAATCAAAAAAACCCCTTCAAATCTAATGAAGGACGGAATTTTTTTTATGTTTCTTTTAGATTCCTTAATAGCTCTATGTAATTAAATCAACGGTTTAATTACCAGTCCCACAATGCAATGCAGACAGAGTGAAAAGGGGGGGGGCTTCCATTGCATAAAAAGTTGAACCTTTTATTAGTTGGAAATTATTTTGAAGTATTAAAGGCAGCATGATTTTTGTAATATCAAAATGTATCAAAAGTATTTTCATTTCTTCACAGACTTTTACTCTAAAGCTTGTTTCATGTACACAACTAAAGACTACCAATGACTTCACCATAATGTTAATATCATTTCTAGCAAATGGAAATTCCATGGGTGTTGACAACTAAGATTATCCATTATCTCATGTCTTTGCTCTTCTCTCATTCTCTGCCTGTATATTTTCATTCACTTCCTTATCCATTCCAATCTTCATTTCCAGTCCATGATTTTATCTAAATGCTATGCAAACATGGATTAATTTCATAAACAATAATTTCCTATCCTCTTGGTAAACTACCTAACTCTTTTTTGTACCCTCATTAAGCTACCTAACTTTCTTTTCTACCTCTCTGTCTTCCTATCCTCTCAGTAAACTACTTGACTTTTTTTTCTGCCATTTCCCTCCCTACCCATTTATTTAACTACCTAACTTTCCATTTGTCTTATTACTCCCCCAATGAATTACCCAAGTCCCCTTCTTCTCCATTCATCTGACTCTCTTATAAAACTTCCTCTCACTCCTTTCTCTCTTCCTACCCTTCCAGTAAACTAACTGACTCTCTTTGACTTTCCTCTCCTCTTTCTTCCAAAATAAAATTAATATTTAAAATAAAAATGTAATATTTTAGTTTATTTTATTCATAATAATAAAATGAATAATAATTTTTTTTCAAACAAGTTATTTTTAAATTCATATAATCTACATTCATGAAATATTTTTATTCAAAATGAAAAATAATACATTTTCATTAAAAAATTACTTTGGTTTGCTGAACCGAATCTTAACCTAGATTCTTCACAAACTTGTAATTCCATAATGAAACAAAGAAACGAACAGTGTCTTTCGTCCGCTTTATTCAAATTTCTGCATTCCGAAATTATCTTTCCCATGATTGGTCAGGTTTTTTCAGCTAATCTAACAACCAGAGCATAACGGACGGAGATCGTGACAAGGAGAATTATTGTATAGATTATGATCTCATTATTAATACTAACTAATTGTACCTTTTTTTCAGGTATTATATTATCGGATGCAGGTTCTGAAAATCTGGTAATTTTGAGGCATTATTTCGAGTTGGGCCTCAAAGCCACCGAAGCCACTGGCAGAATGAAATGAAACTCGTTGAATGAAATGAAACAAAATTTAACCAAAACTGATTTAAACGTTCTTGGGGTGGTGACATGTCCCTTGAAATACAGCCCAGAAGTAGACGACCATCATTATGTGGAGGTAAACGTGACAACCATCACGCAAAAACTTATGTCGATAATATAAGGAAGTTATAGTCATTACCCACCCTTCCACAAAATTTTATTGAAATTCATTGAGAACATATAGTGTAGACGGACGGACAGACAAACGAGAGAATACGTATACCTCTCCCAGCTGAATGGAAGAAGGGGTGAATAAGGGGCGGGTAAGAAAGGGAGAATGAATTGGGGGAAAAAAAGGGAAAAAGAAGCACCGAAATGCGTAACACAAGAAATGAAATGAAAAGAAAAAAAGAAAGAAAAAAAAAAATGATGGAAAAACATCCGAAAACATCATTTCAATCATATGAGTCCCCCCTCTAATCTAGCCCCTCTCTGCCCTCCCCACTAGAATAGAGCAGACAGAAAAAGGAACCTCATGTAAGACATTTCCGGCCTTTTTCATTCAATGAATTAGTCAAGCAACATTTGTTACTGAAAAAATTCTTTTTGATATTGAGTTTTATCTGATTTATACTTCTATCACTCGGTGCCGTTTTTAATGTTCAATTTATTCATTTTCTGATTTTTCCACTTGGATTGGGAAAGTCTTGCTATCTCAGACATAACAGGCGCCCCCAAAATTAGGTGCCCTAGGCAACTGCCCGTATTGCTGGTACCTAGGGCCGGCGCTAAACTTTTGGAATTTAGGCCGTTTGACCGCTTTGGTGCCAGAGTATTCATTTGAAAAGCTACAAAGGAAAAACGCTTTTGAGTTTGAAAACAGAACTCTGTTTCCGAAATGACTGTTGACCCAAAGAGACACTGAAGAACCTAGGATATCAAGGTACGGTCAGGGTCTCTGAGATGAGGAGTGTGCAGCTGGCTCATTGCACAGGGACTCAGGGGACCAAGGAACTTCAAATTTTTCTAGGGTAGAACTGCGTATCGAAACTTTGATATGTCCATTGATAAATTAGGTTGACTCAAACGTTTACCACCGACCAAACACAGTATGGCGCGCTAAAAGTGTTATAACAGATGAAAGTAGATGACTAACGGATGAGGGTGCTTGTGCAGTGTATATAAGGTTCAGGGCTGAAAAAGATTTGCATCACCTTATAAAATTATTCTCAGAGACTTTGGGTATCAGTGAGGGCACCTTTCCCCAATGTTTGGCTTCCGTTTGTACTTGTTGTCTCATCATCATCATCATCATCATCATCATCATCATCTTCATCGTCATCAGTCTTTTAACGTCCATCGTTGGACATAGACCTTCGCCAGGATTCGCCACAATTCCCTATCATGGGCATCGCAGAACCAGTATTTCCTGAACCAGTCAAGTTCATCTCTCCATCTTGTGTTCTGTCGGCCTCAGTTTCTTATGTGATCTCTGGGGATCCATGTTGTGGGACGTGATGTCCATCGTTTTTTTTTATTATTCTTTTAGTTAATATACTGAGGTATTTGAAAAACATGCTCGTTTTTTTTTTTTTACCCCGTTTATCATATTTGGGTATCGATTGAAATTTGGCTCTAGGCTTCCGTAGGCAAAAATTTGAAAAAAGATCAAACATTGAATTGAGGAATTGAAAATACTGATCATTTGGAAATGTTTATTTTGACTCAAAATTGTACCAATATTCGGAACAGAAATGGCGATTTAGAGCTTGGTTCCTTGTGAGCCTTTCACTCAAGATTTAGTGAAGTATTTCCCAACATGGGGCTGCAGACCTCCGAGAGTCCTCAAAAGTATGTTGGACTCCGTAGGCAGATCTTTCAAAAGCCTGGCGTCCATGATCTGGTTGAGTGAGTAGACCATTAAAAATGTTCTTCTGATAGGAATATGTCGTTAGTTCTTGGTTTGGAGAGTTATCAAAAAATATTTTTGGATAAACCAAGATTTCAATGAGAACTGTGGTCTCGAAAATTGAGAAGCTGAAGATGGAAATATTTTCTTTTGATACAAGATTTTACTAGAATCCTTTAACTAATGATCCTGTTAACTGATCACATATTAGAAGTTTTAAAAATGTATTTTACCCAAATCTTTGGTTTGACAGAGGTCATGTAAGGACAAAAATAGGCAAACTGTCCAAAAAAGTGAATCAAATTGAAAAATGCTAAATATGTAGCTTCATAGTAGTAATTTCCATGGCCGACTGATACAAATTGTCATTATACACGTTTGGGAAGCTGATAGATTTTTTCTCTAACGATATATACATGCATGTATTAACATCATTGATTAAATCCCAAACCCATACATTTTGGACAATAAGTATATACTTGAAATTTCCTAGTAAAATGATGAATACCTAATTTCACACTTTTGGCTGTAACGTTTCATACTAAATAGATACAAATGTACAAAATACATAGTGACAAAGCAGATAAAATTCTGTTTTCGAATATATATATATATATATATATATATATATATATATATATATATATATATATATATATATATATATATTCAAATATTGAATTGAATCAACAATCCATAAATTGTCGACTATGGGGTACACGTATACTTGAAATTTCTTTGAAAAATTCCAAATACCTACGTTTATCCTTTTGGGTCTAACTTTTTATGCACCAGAGATATAAATTGACATAGTACGTTGTTGGAAAGTGGATGGAATTCCATTCCTAACGATATATGTGTATATACATCTGCAATAAAGATTAAATCAACAATCCATAGGTTGATCTTCGAAGTAAACATATGTCGGAAAATCCCCCGTAAAACGCTAAAAACCTAGTTCCATGTTTTTGGTTGTAACTCTTCATGCCCAGGAGATACAAATTGACATAATAGGCAGTTAGAAATCTTGGGAAGTTTTCTCTCCAGCAATATGCATATGTATATATCTGCATCAAGACTTTGGACTATGAAGTGCACGTGTACTTAAAAAATACTAAATACTTAGGTTCACGTTTTCGCCTATACCTTGTCCAACTGATACAAATTAACATCATACACTGTTGCATAGTGGATAGAATTCTCTTTCCAACAATATGTACCTGTATATATCTACATCAATGATCGAATGCACAATCCATATTGTCGACAATAAGGTACAGATATACTTGAAATTTCTTTGTGAAATGCTAAATACCTAACCAGGTTTTCATGCTCAATAGATACAAATCGATAAAATACAGTTTTTGAAAGCTGATATAATTCTCCCCCTAACGATACATATATGTATATATCTTCACCAAGAATTACATCCTCATTTCATAGACTGCATACGATAAAATGCTAGAATACTTACCTACACGTTTTGGGTTTTCAAGAAACCAAGCTTCCAAATCGTCAGCTCTGCCCCTGATTGTATTTCAATTTCGAGTCAAAAGAAACATTTCCAAATAATCAGTATTTTCAATTCCTCAATTTTTGAGACAATACCCTTGAAAATAGCTCCTAAAATCGTAGCTCAATCCCAAATAATTTTGAGTTACAATCCAAACCATAAATTATAGACATGCACGTATCAGAAAACTTTGGAATAGTCTGCCTTGTCAACAAGTTCAAAGACTCCAGGCTTTTGAAACGTCTGTCCGAAGAGCATCAGCTTGATGGATCATCAGGGGTCTACGGCCCAATGTTAGACAATACTGCACCGAATTCTGATGGGAGGGGCTTATAAAGAGCCAAGCCCACCCCCGGCCCCGAATCTCCTCCTCAACCCTTGATTGTGGTTTAATTTTGTGTCAAAAGAGAAATTTCAAAATAATCAGTATTTTCAATCACAACAACACCTGCCCCCCGAAATCATAGTTCATCCCAAAATATTTTGAGTAACTATCCAAACTATAGACATGCACCTATCAGGAAAAAAAATATATGATGCAGTATACTAGGGGGTGCAGGCAAGCCCCTCTGGCTCCCTGCATACTTGGTTTATCATGATTTGTGCTTGGTTGACGAGCGGATAAATATGCTTAAGAATGATGAATAAATGATAACTCAATTTCTTTTGACTTTAGACACCTAGTCCTTATGTACAGTGACCAGCTCATCGTTATCTCTCCAATGATGTATAACTTGGCATGTTTTTCATCAATTTTCTTACCAACGGAAGCCTGGGATTGAAATTCAACCGATGTCCGAATATGGTAAACGAGGTAAAAAAAAAGCCAACCATTTTTTTTTTCATATACTTCAGTATACTGACAAAATCAATAAAGAATTGCTTCAGGCAGCAAGTGCAAGCACGAATGGAATGGCATCCTCTCTATCACAACTGATAAGATTCGATATTCAGATTTTCATGGGTGTGGCCTGTACGCGTAGGACTTGGATAAGAAAACAACAGAAACTTACATTGATACATTTTGGTTGACAGTTTGAAAACTATGAACGGAATTTGTAGCGGAACTGATGCTTAGATTTTTGAGTCCAACAAATACGTGACTCACTTCAAACTCGTGGTAAGCTTAATAATACTACAATTAAATTCCATCATTTACCATATACAGAGAGTCCCCGACTTACAATTGGGTGAGAGGTCGAAGATGTATTTAAATGTATTTTATAGAGATAGGGACTTGATATCCCGTTCTTGAATAAATTGATTCTTAAAATGAGGTTAAAATAAACACTTAATTACAGCATAGAAAATATAGTTGGCTATACGTAAAATGAAAATTTACAAATAATGGCATGAGAAAATCCCTTATCGCTGTCAGATAAAGCGTGCATTTTCGCAAGGTCCTCAACGCCTCGTTAACTTGTACTCACAGGAGATTCATGTCGTGAGTCGCGATGTCGATCGGTTGTCTGCCATTCTTGGAACATGGCCAGCCCATTGCCATTTGAGATTTTTAATGAATTGTATGATGTCCCTGGCTCTTGTCTTCTTCCAGATATATTGTGCTATCTTGTGGTCTCTCCGTGTGAGGTTGAGCATAATTCTTTCATGTGCACGTTGCATGGTTCTCAATCAGAGGTGCCCTTCAAGCAGCCAAGTACCCAACGGACTCCCAAATCTCTTTTTTGTGTTGATTTCCGTGTTATATGAAATGAAGTACTGTTATTTATCTGTTTGTTTGTTTTTTTAAATTTGCAATTTAAGAAATTGGAGCGTAACTTGGAAATATCGTAAATCGAGCAATCACAAGTTCGGGGAATATCCGTGCATCTAGCAACGATTGAAGTAATCTCTGTGTGCTTGCATGCATGCAACGCGATAACTCAACAACTGGCCATTGTACGACGTCTACATTTGCCAAATATATTAGTCAGCTCCCAAAGCATTTCAGCGTCAAGTTAGAGGTCTTTTGTGTCAGCGGTTCTTAAGACATTTGAAAAAATCAATTATACAAAATATCTAATTTGGCAACACTGAAGAGTATTAGCTGTAATACTTCGAAGTGGCCGTTTCGTACGACGGACGGAAAATTATTTTATATGACAGTAACATTCAACACACCGCCGAGTCCAGCCCCTCCCAAACACAGATTTTGGAACGGGCAGTCCTAGTAGGTAAAATGGGTAAAAATAACTACTGACCATAATCAGTAGCAGCTCACAGATTCATCATCATCATCATCATCATCATCATCATCATCACCACCACCACCCCCACCACCATCATCATCATCATCATCATCATCATCATCATCATCATCATCATCATCATCTTTTTAGGGTCCATCGTTGGACATCGGTATGATGTATTGGTTATAGTCCCTCCTTTTTTCAAACCAATAGAATTTTATTGTTCTCAAAGGTTGAGCTTGCTTTACCGAAAGCTTGCCATTCTAGGGTGATTCTTTGCTTGATTTCTTCCTCTTCAGAGGGTTTCATGGAGATTCGTTATCCTAGGTGCATGTTGTGGTTTACTTTTTTCAGGTCTGCATTTTCGATCTGGATTGATCTGACTTTGTCCTCAACATGTTTGTTATATATGACATTTGTTTTACTGAAGTTCATATGTACCCCAACTTGCTTGTTATCTTCGTTCAGTTCGTCTTGCATTACTTGGAGATCGTGAAGTTTTGGTTACTCAGGTATTTGTCGAGTTGCAAGTAGTTTTGGAAGTTGGAAGCATGGCATAAATTAACATGTTTGAGAACAGAAAATTAGATGGACAATACTTCTTTTAGTAACAAGAAACAAAATTTTCCATGCAGAATATACACCAATTTGGAAAGTGGCGTTTAATCACATGCTGTAAATTTGTGTCGTCTGTATGGCAACAATTTCGTTAAGTAGTGTGCATACTGTGTTCTTAGAAAGAATTCTTCGGAAAAGTGCCGTAGAAAAGTTTTAGGGATTTGAAATTTTTGTGAGTTCATCCAGATTTATTATTCACTAAATATTTGTTCATTAAATGGTATATTTTTGTGCAGTAGTTTCGAAACTTTGAAAACTCAAGGACCTCTTCTCTGAAGGAAATATTTTGGCTGACCCTTTTTTAACATTTAATTTTTAGAATAATAGATGAACTTCGATAAAATGCAATTTTTTACCTTTAAAAATCATATAATTCAAAATGGACTACATTTATTCGAATTTTCATGTATAACACAGGTCTGTGTACAAAATTTTTTCCATAGCTGTATGATGGATGAAGTTACTTCAGGTCCAGAGGGAACATTGCTGTGGACTCCTTAGTATTATTTGATTAACCTTCAGTGGACTGCAGACTCCTGTAAAGATTAGTACCACCCAATGAGACTTGGTCAAGATCGAAACTACCATGCCACTATGTATGATAGCAATTACTAAACTAAGTTGAGTGATGTTGAGATATGTTGTGTTGAGGAACTAGCCAATAAGAAGAGACTGATTTGAGTGGTATAATGTAACTTAAGGCAAGGGTCAGCAAACTGCAGCCTGCGGCCTTATTTCACCTAGTCTGTCGACTTCATTGACTATGTGACGCTACATACAAAAATTCTTTGTTTTCCTTAGCCATCTTTGGTTAGCAAACAATGAAATTCAGTAAAAAAATGGAGTAAAATTGTCAACTGAATCAATGTTTTATAGTTTAAAATATTTTAACACTACACAAAGTGTTTCCATAGCCGTGAATGATCATTGTTTCATTTTCTGTTCGCCTTAGTCCGCAAAATATATACATAAAAAAAACATTTCTAATCTGGTCTGATCCCTGTCCTAAGGGACAAAATGCACACTATCTGAGTGAGCTTTGTGTACGTCTTATAAAGGGTTAAAGAGGCTCCAGAAGAGTTGTTTGAAAAGTGATATTCTGTTTTCTATTGGTCAGAAAATATCATTCGCCTTCTCCCTGGTTGGTTATACTATTTTTATTTTTTTCTGTCAGTTTGTTGTTCATATTTAAAGGTAAACGAGTGTTTTTATTCGTATTTTTTTTTGTTTTTTCAAAGTGGTGCCATTCATTTCAGGCATCTCAAATTCGAAAGAAAACAAGCATCAAATTATGTTCAGTACACTTGTGAAACAGAATCTTCAATCATCATCATCATCATCATCATCATCAAAAAAACTTTCATGAAGAATAACAATGAATTAATTCATCACCCATTACCTCTGCCAACGAAATTGGAGAAGCATATGTATTCGGTTGCATTTTTCTGTCTTTCCGTCTGTCTCTCCACACGATACATCCAAAAGTTCCCCATGAATTTCAATTAAATTTGGTGTAAGAGTGGACTAAAGACTATGGAAGGAGTGTTTGAATCTTTTGGTAGATCCATGCAAAATAATCTTCCTTCCGTTGAAGTTATATGTTCGTACCACATGATATCGCCAAAATTTCATGTCTGTCTACACGATATCTCCAAAAGTCCTCGATGAATGTCAATGTTATTTCATGAAAGGGTGGGCAATGGTCTACAGAAGAAGTGATTATATTTTGGGGCAGATCCATACAAAATTGCTCCCCATGCCAATGGTGTTGGCAGAAGTGGGGTGTGGTGTTTATTCGCTGTCCTACTCCAGCAAAATATGGCACAAGGTCGAAGCTTAACGTGGGAAGAATAGGAACCATCCGTCCAAAAATGGCTCCAGCCGATGCAGCTTCGGTTTGCTAAGCATCCAAAGCAATCTCCACCACGAAAACGTCCACTTTTGGACCTGCTCCGTTAAATGCATTGGAGCAGTGCTGCCCCGGGGCAACGGATCCCCTGCAGCTGGGCCGAGTAATAATAGGAAAGCCCAAGGACGATTCCAAAGGCCTCCAATGCGCGTAGCAGTGGTAGCCTCAGTAAAACCTCAGTGGCTGACGCACTGCACCGGTGCACTCGGTCTTGACACCATCCACAACACCCAATCTCCGGCCCATTCGACGGGCAAGTGTCAGTAGCTGTGCCTTGGGCTCTGCTGTGGAATAGATACTACACTTTGATCCCGAAGAAAGGCCAGAAATAAGGCGTAAGTGTGGGCTTTCGGAATGCTTTCTTGTTTTAAATAGTTTTCAGGCTTTCTCAAGCGTCGTAGCGTCTCATGGTTCTTCTAAAACTAATTGCTCTCCGCGTAAATTCTTAATAAAACCAAGATGACACTTTACTGACTTTGTTTATTCAAGTGTACTTTCTATACCCATTATCGTGTTTTATTCATAATAAATTGTTTACCGCAGACGATTGGAGCTTTCGGACATCCTACGCGTGCTTGTAATATGAAATAATACGATAACGGAAACGGAAATTGATTATTTAAACAAATCTTCAAAAAATACATATTTTGTGATTCACCGAGTGGGAAGCGGTAGTTTCCGCCTATTTAATGACTCTACCAACACAAAACGAAAGATAGCCTATTATTTTGAAGCAAAATCCGTTTGTGTGCGACAATCTATCGTCCCACCCCCTCTCAGTACAACTTTTGTCGAGACTGTTTGAATTATTTTCCTAAAGAGAAAAAAATGAACAAAAAAATCAAACAAACAAAAAACAAAACAAATCTCACAATGTAAAAAATACTCAACAAAGAAAAATCAACCTCACAGAGATGAACTAGGTAACTTTTTATTCAAAGTTGACGTGATTAACGAAATCTGTCCGGAAAGTATCCAGTCATTTAATATTAACCAAAGAATGGCCCGTCTTTGTCCTCTCCAAAGTAACCCTCTTGTTCCATCCTTTCTTTAAAAGAGTCTGCAAAGTCCTCTTTTGGAATCGACATCAGCTGGCTCGATGCATTCTCATCCATGATCTGAAGTCTCCCCCCTCCTTCAACAGTTTGCCATATTTCTCTTTTGAGAAGCCTTGCCTGTCCATTTTCCATCGTTAACATTTGGTAGGTTGGGGCTGTCGTACTGGTGGAGGGGCGATGGGCTGCAGTGACTGCCTGGAGAGTTGGAAGGATGGAAGAAGAACTCATTTAAATCAAATTATTATAATCACAGTACATCCGAGATAAGACAAAAGTCAGGGACATCATAGAATCCATTAAAAATCTCAAATGGCGGTGGGCTGGCCATGTTGTATGAATGGCAGACAAACGATGGACATCACGACTCACGACATGGATCCCCCGATAACACATGTGCAACCGAGGCCGGTAGAATATTAGATGGAGAGACGAGCTAGACAAGTTCAGGAAGTCCTGGCTCTGCGACGCCCATGATAGAGAAGTGTAGCAAATCCTGGGGAAGGTCTATGACTGATGATGATGATGATGATGATGATAATAATAATGATGATGATGACGATGATGATATTCCGATTAAGAACAAACTAATGGCTTTTAACTTCAAAAAGTGTATGGCTCTGTGACGCCCATGATAGAGAATTGTGGCAAATCCTGGGGAAGGTCTATGTCCAACGACGGACGTTAAAAAACTGATTATGATGATGATGATGATGATGATGATGATGATACTCCTTCTTCCTTGTGACATGCGGACAAAACAACCAACCAACCAACTTGCACTGAGTATAATGTCGAATTTCTGTTAATGAATTTTCTTTGAAAAGAAATAAAAAAACAACGGAAACTGATCTGTTTCCCCGACCCCTTCTGGCATCCGAAATGAGGAGCAGAAATACCGTTTCAGTCCAGCCAAAATGATCAAAATGAATTAAAAGAAACAGAACTAAGGAATGAAAAGAGAAAGTCATGAACGAAAGAAATGAGAAAAAAAACTTGTAAGCAAGGGGGTGCAGGTATGCAGACAGGCTGTGGAAAGGAAGTGCTAACGGTGGCTTCTATACCACTCCTACTTCATTACACCCCGATCCCCCTCTTTTCACCTGAAATGTTTCTTACCATCCCAGTGCTGGTAACAACAAGGAAAGCTTTGTATTTGAATGTTGTTCAGAGCCATTGCAGTTGATATTGGAAGACGACAAAAATTTGTGAATTGAAAAAAGTGTAAAGGAGAGGAAATCTTCAAAGAAAGGAGAACAAAAATGTCTTCCTACTCCATTTTGTTTTGATTTTCAATTATTCCAGAGGAAGTGTTTGACACAGAAGTTGAAAGAAAGATATTTGGAATATCAATGAAATATGGTGAGAATTAAATGATCAACACACACACACACACACACGCACAGACACACACACACACACACACACACACACACACACACACACACACACACACACACACACACTTAGATACTAGCAACATGGGCAGTTTCGTGGGGCGCCAGTCATGTGTCTGGGACAGTAGGACTTTCCAAATACAAATGGAAAATGGGAAAACGAATAAATTAAACAGAATAAAAAACTGTCCAAATAAGAAAATTCTCTGATGTGAAATCAGATTTGTTCTATTGCGGCAGATTGAAGAGCAACTATTGGCAAAAGAAATTCTCATGGTCGGAGACAAGTAAGATAATACTGAACTTTGAAGGGCACCAGAATTCAGCTTGCCTGGGGTACAAGAAACCCTTGGACCAGCCTCCCCCACTGTGTGCACGTGTGCATACATGCGCATGCACGAGCACACACACACACACACACACACACACACACACACACACACTAATTACTGTACTTGCTGGCCTATAAGACACATGGTTTAAAACGGCATTCGTCGGATTACCGTTCACTGCAACTCATCCAAGTTGGATGCAATGCTACTTGCCTAGCTTAAATAAAATCAAATGTGCGTCTTATATGCCGGAAAAAAAGGTCAGTACTCTACAAATATGTCATCATGTTGGCAGATCTAGATTGAGCTAGGAAGGTAGCTAAATTGATCACAGTTCGGATATAACGGGATTAACTTTATTGGACCCCCACACCAGCGTTAACGGGGACGTCCGTATTTAGCAAATTATCTACATTTGATTGCCTTTATCAAATTATTAGCATAATGCCCTTGAAAGAAATGAAGGTATTATTTATCTATTGATAATTCATACAAATGTGTATCTCATATCTCCTGTATTTATTGCGAACATTCTCGTACTCTAGATGTAAACTATCAAGTGAAGCTGTAATCATTAAAAACTGATCCAGATTGAGCCTTTTGTAGGCGTAGTCAGTTGATAACCTTATTTCACTGGATCGAGAAGCATTGGATTGGCTTAGTGGACATGTCATTAGCCTACCTGTCTCAAGACAGGACGTCCGAATCATGGCAGTGTTCATTAATTTTACATGTCTGTTTACTTTAGCATGACAAAAAAAGCATAAAACAAACAAGAAAGTGACAACAGCTTTCATATAGTTAGATCATTTTAAAATTTTATCAAAAATGAGTAGCTTATAGAATAAAAAACAAAAACCACAGATATATTGTTAAATTCAAAAAAAGCTATCATTCATCAAAATCAAAAGCTCAAATTGATATTGGGCTGTATTATACGAGGCGCTATGCAAAATTTCATTTTTGAACAAATTGTCCAATCTGCTCTTCTGTGAGTTACTCGGCATTTCCTGTGTGTCGCCAGACATTTCACACATCTCTTGAAACCGCTCCATCACGAAATGAATTTCATTTCGTAACAATTTTTTTTTTCTATCTTTGATGAAGTCATTTCATGTCTTAGGTTCCCCAAACTTTTGGAGAGCATCTTCAACATTGCAATATTTTCAAAACTTTCATTAGTTGTATCAGTGAAGTAACAGCTCCGTACATTGGTCAAACTTTCATGCAGCTTGTCTCATTAATAGTCAGCTTGAATACGTAACCATAGATCATGTTATTTTAGGTGCCATAAATTGGAGGCAATAGTAATCATTACGGATGGTGGACCCCAAAATATCAATCTTTAAAATAAATAAGATATCAAGTTTACAAAACAGCTAGATTTAGCTAAAAATGTGTTGGTTGAATAGCCACAAAAGTTATACAAAGGTTCTCAAAGTATAACTAAACAACGTATTGATCAAATATTAACACAATGATGAGGTTAAAAGTCATTGATTTGTTCTTTATAAAACACTGTCAAAAATTTACGACATTTTGATACACAAGTCGCACTGTTTCCGTCTTGCCTAAACGGATTCATGGTACACTATATTCTGATTAAGAACAAACTAATGGCTTTACAATCACAGCAGCTCCTTTATCAGGTTACATAAAGACTTGGACCCCTTTCAGCTCCAGAAAGGAGTAAGACAAGGTGATACCAGCTCACCTAAACTATTCACAGCCTGCCTTGAGATGATCTTCAGAAGACTAGAATGGGAGAGGAAAGAAATTAAAATAGACTGCAAGTATCTGAGCAACCTCAGATTTGCAGACGACATTGTCCTTTTCGCAGAGAACCTACACGACCTCCAACTAATGATAGATGAACTAAATGAAGAGAGCAAGAAAGTCGGCTTACACATGAACTTCAGCAAGATGAAGATCATGTACAACAACCACATCGGGGATAAAAACATTAAGATCATAATCGAGGACACACAACTGGAGGAAGTAGACCACTACATCTACCTAGGACAACGAATCTCCATGAGACCCTCAAAAGAAGAAGAAATCAAGCGAAGAATCACACTAGGATGGCAAGCCTTTGGCAGAGCTAGCTCAACCTTCAAAAATAAGAAGATCCCATTAATCCTAAAGAGAAGGGTGTATAACCAATGCATCCTCCCAATAGTCACTTATGGAGCTGAAACATGAAACCTAACCAAGAGGCAGATCCGTAAATTGAGAACCATGCAACGTGCACATGAAAGAATTATGCTCAACCTCACACGGAGAGACCACAAGACAGCACAATACATCTGAGAAAAGACAAGAGTCAGGGACATCATAGAATCCATTAAAAATCTCAAATAGCGGTGGGCTGGCCATGTTACAAGAATAGCAGACAACCGATGGACATCACGACTCACGACATGGATCCCCCAAGATCACCTGCGCAACCGAGGCATATATATTAGATGGAGAGACGAGCTAGACAGGTTCAGAAAAATACTGGCTCCGCGACGCCCATGATAGAGAAGTGTGGCAAATCCTAAGGAAGGTATATGCCCAACGACGGACTATTATTATTATTATTATTATTATTATTATTATTATTATTATTATTATTATTATTATTATTATTATTATTATTATTATTATTATTATTATTATTATTATTAAGAACAAACTAATGGCTTTTAACTTCAAAAAGTGTATGTTTGGAAAGGGCCGGACTTCATTGTGCAGCCTACCGTAAATGTCACGTAAAATAATTTTCCGTCTTTCCTACTTAACTTTTGGTTTTGAAGTTTTTTTTATTACCCCCTGTTAGCGTTGTCAATTTAGATATATTATACCAAAATTAAGATCTATGATTAAAAAAATGAGAAAATATACTCTTATCTAAAGATTATTCCACACGGAAGAAATCTATTTTTCGTACCTTCTTTCCGACCCCAAAAAGAGCAACTCGTAAAGAAAAACAATTGAACGAGAAGAAAATAGGAGAATACAATTCCTTAAATTGGGTTCGATAAAATAGGAAAAACAAAACGAAAATTAACTTGACGGAAAAAATTTGATTCTCTCTGTCGATGACAATCCAGGATTCCTCTGATTAATTTAAACTCATGCTCTTGGATGCTAGTGACGTAGTATATTCCAGCCAAAGCTATATCCATTCCATTCAAGGATTTATTAAAATTATAAAAAGATTTTTTGATATTACTCGATTTTTATTATTAATCGATTTTTATTAGAAATTGATTTTTATTATACATCGATTTTTAAAGCAAATCGATTTTTATTATATATCGAGTTTATTATAACTTGATTTTTATTATAACCCGATTTTATTATAAATCTTACCCCCCTACCCATCGAAAACCGCCAAACCAAACAACTTCGTACAATGGCCAGCTGTTGAGCTATCTCGGTGCATCAACACACACAAACACACAGAGATCTCTCAAATTATAGTGAGATCATTGCATTAATATCTAATCAATACGTTGTATATTTATACTTTTTGGAGCATTTGTATGACTTTTTGGAGCTTTCGTAAGCTGTGTTGATCTGCAATATTTTACACCCGTAGGACCAAGAGTTACCATTAACTCCAAATTACGGTGCTTAAAATAAAATAAAACCATGATCCCTATTACTGAGGTAGACAATTTACAATGTTAATTTACTTCACATGAACAGCCGTACTTATACAAATGGTAGAAATTAATTGCAGTGTAAACGTTTGCCTTTATTTCTTTGAAATAGTCCAAATTTTCCAGGTCTAAAGTTTATTGGCTTCTGAAATCTAAAATCTAAAATCTTGAAGTGGGTCGAAATGAAAACAAAACTGTATACTGTACATAGGAAGTGACGATGGCCGATCGGTTGGCTGCGTGGGAAATTAACTAGGAGAGCGGAATTCAAGTTTCAATTGAGACTGACACCGATACCCTTGGGAAAATCATGAATCTGCCCCCAACTATGATTAAAATAGCATATGGTGAAGTCAGTGACACCACTTCGGGTGCTTGTCACAAACCTCCAGGAACTAGCAGACAAAGAAACTGATGCCGTGGCCAGCGTAAGAGCTCTACTACTTTTTGGGCATACATTATATTGATAATCCTGTAATTTTTTACGGATACTATGCTAGTTTCTAAAAATGAATTTGCAGGGATACTTTTGTTCCTGAGAGTCTGTTTTTTTTTTTGCTGTAAATGGAGAGCACGTTATACATGAAAATGAGGAATTCAAATATAGTCAACCTTTTGGTGATATTCAATTCAAACAGCTTTTCAGTTGGCTACAAAATGGCTATAAAATGGCTACCTCGATTGTAAATTCACTCAATGTTGAAAACGGTGCACTCTAGTTATGTGCTATTTTTCAACATTGGAGTAGCCATTTTATATTCAACCAAAAAGCTGTTTGAATTTATCACCATAAAATTGAACACTACCTAACTTTTTTCCTTCAGTAGTGTAAAAGAGAATCTCAGGGAACGCAGGGCTGCCTGTTCTAGCGATCCGGTGAGCAAAGAAAATCTTTTTCTCTGGGTTAACACATTTTAGGGGAACTGTGATAGAATATATATTGCTTTGCTTTACGAAAAATTGTTCATCAGTCACACAATGGACCCTTCCATGGACCCTTTTATGCATGCCCTTTTCTGCAATAGACTGATGAGATTTTAGAAGTATATAGATAATGAGGAGATGCCCAAACGAAGTGAAGGAACGCCACCTCCACGAGTGTTGCCAACTCAAAACTCTTCTTCTTTCCCCCATAACTCAGTCTCTCATACCTCCCACTGGCCTAACCTCCGTCGACTCAGCCTAATATACCACAATCATCATTCTCTGGGTTTAGGAACCCCTGAAAAATCACTTATAAATGGTAATTGTTTCTTTTATTTTCGCCATTTGGGGACAAGAGTGTGGAGTCTGTACTTTGTCTCAGGACTTCAGGCAAGTTTCTTTCTCAAGGTTCGCCAAGTCTTGGGGCTTTTGAACTGGTGTGTGGATGAGCTAAGGTGTAGTGCTGTGAAAAGAAGAGGGGAACGCAGGGCAGTCTGCTCTTGCAGCGATAGCGATACGGTGAGCAAAACAAGCCTATACATCTGTATGGTGGAGTGATAGATCTCATTTTAGTAGTACCTTGATTTCAATATAGCTACAATGTACTGATTCAGCTAATTTGAAGGTACGATCAAATAAACAGAAAGAGCATTTTTGTAGCATGTAGGCAGTGGGGGGGGGCATCATCAAACAAAGTAAAGGTACGTCGTTCCCCCAGCAGTACACCAATAATAGGAAACAAACACTCACACTTTATAAATATGTGTGTGCGTTTGTGTGTATTTGTGTGTGTATGTGTGCGTGGGTTAATGTGCGTGCGCGAGTGCAATGGATACTCCATTGTCCTTCCACCATTCATGGTTGATCACCTCCGCCGCTCACACCCTACGATTCAGGTAGGTAATGTTTTTTTGTTTTTTTCAAGGTAAAGAGCTGAACGCACTAAAAACAGGTGAGTTATTTTAGTGAAATAACCTGAATGCAATGTCCTCTAAGAACGATTAGTGAAATGGAAATAAATCATGACTTTTCCTTATTTTTCTTTTTTGCAGTGAATAACCATCACCACACCCTCGTCTCAACTGACATGAGAGGCATAACTGAGGCAGGAGAGTGAGAGGGTGCTATTTGACAACGCCCCACGCCCCCCAAAGCTCTATAAATAGTAGTTCACCAACTACATTACAACTAACATTATAACAAGGATCAGAATCGCTAACTAAAAACATTTTTTCGTGCCAAATCATCTTCAAAAAATATCAAAATTGACAAAACGCGTTTTGGAAACACTGTTCGCCACATGAGGCCGTTTGTAATTGTTTAGAACGGCTACATTTGCCTAAAATGACTAGAAAATAGCTAAAAATAGTTGTTCTTAAGTACCTACTTTTTACTCATTCGCCTTGTACAACTCCTATTATAAACCTACAAGTGCAATCCCAAACGAATTACTCCTTAATGTTGAAATCCCGATAAACCTAATTGCTAAAATCCAGAAAATAAAACCACTATCAAGGAAGCTCAAAATACCGAAATTTAATTTAAGAAAATCAATTCTTTTGAATTCCTAAAAGTCATTTCTTTATAGTTTCAAAAGGGACTTATTTCTGGTTATACTCCATTTTTTAAAAAACCCAACCCTAACCATCTGATACATTGAAAAAATGTTAAAAAAAACTGGCAATCCTTACGTGGCCCAAATTCGGTTGGCTATGCGATAGCAATCCCAATCGTAAATAGCTGTACCGATTGTAAATAGTGGAGTTCTACTCACTCGATCACTCGATATTAAAAACGGCGCATATAAGCGAGTGTGTAGAATCATTAATTTACTATCGAGGTAACTGCTTTATAGCCAACTGAAATTTGGCCACGTATGAGAAGAGATAAAAATATCAAGTAAAGAACAATTTCTATGAACAACTAGAGGACACACCTCTCTCATTTTGACTTTTTATAATAGGAATTGCGTTTTGGGGGGTTGCCTTTTGGGTCTTCAGCCTTATAGGATTTTGATTCTAAAAAAGATTTGATCAAAGTTTCACCTCTTTATCAAAAGAGACATTTCTGTAATTGTTCTAATGTTTAGTCGTCGATTGTTCAGAACATTTTGCTCAATCGTTTTAAACCATCTTATCGGTTGTTGACATGCGCCTACAACCATACAACCCTCATCATCTTCGGCATCCCCTTTGACCTTCACAAAATCTGGCCACGTACAAGTAGGGTCTACCGTCAAAAACCCTCAGTTCAGTATCAAGCAAATAACAATGTCTATAAGCAACACGAGTGCCTACTTCTCTTATTTAGATATTCTCCGAAGGAAATTACGTTGGGGGGGGGGGTTGCCTTTGGGGATTTCAGCCTTTTTGGATTTCGGTTCTTGACATGTGTAAACATACGCACAACATTCACCTTTTTCGACTTCCCATCAGCCTTCACAAAATCTCTTATGCCAGTCGAACACACGTGCACATAACATGCATTCTTCCCCATAAAACTTCAGTGAGCATACGAAAATATTCGGTGGCCGTTCTGTACAATCTCATCTGTTATTTTTTTAATTGAGGCATCGTTCGCTCTTTGAGCTGACCTCACCAGAAAAAAAAAACAAGACTTCTTTAAGCGATACATAACGAAGTGAACGGCGAATTGGAACTTTCAAGGATTGTTTATTTTTGCCTATTGATCAGTGTACATCGCATTCAAGCAGTTGTTGGACGTACATGAGCCCAGTCTCGTAATTCAACAGCCACAAGTATCTTGAAAAACAAAGACAAACAAACAAGTATAAACTGTTTTGGTATGAGACATCCCCAGATGCCCATTAACCTATGATTTGTAGCGGAAGCAGCCCAGTTGGCGAGTTCTATGTACGGTGGTAAATTTGATTTTTTTAGGATGGCACGCAGTAAGCTGAACAGGTTGTCTTCTTCGTAAACAGTATGCTTTCCCACTTGAAGTTATGGAAAAAGAGACACGGGTCTGGTTAGTCACTCAATAGAGACTGTCACGTGGCTATTATCTTTTGACAGACAGCTGTGTTGGGGGTGATCAATTTTTTTAAAAAATTGAAAAGGGAGCAGTCAATGAATAGGTTGCTGCTATCGCTCATTGTTGGACAGTGATCACTAAATAGTCTGAATTTTAAAGATATACAAGCATGAATGCTACCAGACACAAACTAAGAAACTAATTTAGCATAAACTTGCATTGCAAATTGACATCCTTACTAAGAACTTTTTGGGGATGATTTTTTAGAGAACAAAAAATATAACAAGGTGTAAATGTTCAAATTTTCATCCCTCAAGCTCAATTTGTGCGGCCTTATGCACGATATTTATATAGCTAGCTAGACCATCTTAAAACTGAAAACCTATTATGACAGCTTTGGCGACAGTTTTGATTGACAATTCCCAATAGAAACAAGCTGAAAAAGTCGTCCGTAAAAGGGTCCATGGAAGGGTCCATTGTATGACTAATGCAACATTTTCGTAATTAGCTGTTGAGCCACAGAACTGCAATGGATGAAATTCGAGTTATCTGCAGCTAATTGGTTAAAATTATCCAAGACGGATGAGATCAACTGATATTTGATATTTTATAAGTATTGTCACTGATCACATGATTCCAAGTCTGGGCTCAGAAGGATTAATTAGATTTTGCTTTCTATTGCAGAAAAGGACATTGACGTCAGCCATTATCCTTGGGAAAGGCTATTTCCTTTCCTTATGAACGAGACAACAAATGTCGTGGTATTTTGCATATAAATCAGAATTTAAAAAAATAAAATTTTATACAGAGACAGGTGAAGTTAAGGGAGGATGGGTGTGAATGGGGGTGGTCCAAAGCTTTCTAAATAGTAGTCACTTACTGCATTTCAACTTACATCATGCAATATCCAGGTTGGGAGCCACTGCACAAAATGTTGGTGCCCACTGTGCCTCTAAATCTCTAGCCACATTCCTGCAGGGGCAAAAAGGACAAACCAAAAAGGTAATAAATTTCTTATCTGTGAGGAAAAGGATTCAGGTAGGGATGTACAAAGGGAGTCATCATCATCATCCTTTTAGCGTCCGTCGTTGAATATAGACCTTTCCCAGGATTCAGCAGGCCTCTCCATCATGGGCGTCGCAAAACCAAACTTGAACATTTCGTCACGCCATCCTGTATTTTTGCCAGCCACAGTTTCGCATATGATCTTTGGGATCCACGTTGTTAGTCGGGATGTCCATCGGTCGTCTGACATTCTTGCAATATGACCAGCCCATTGCCATTTGAGTTTCCTAGTGGATCCTATGATATACCTGACTCCTATTTTTCCTATAATATACTGTGTTGTCTTGTGATTTCTTGTGATTTTTTTTCTCATGTGCAAGATGCATGGTTCTCGGTTTGAGTGTCAATCCTTTGGTTAAGTTTCCGTATTTCGGCTCCATAGGTGACTATCGGGAGGGTGCGTTTGTTGTAGACTCTTCTACTTCTTGCTATCCGAGAGTGATTCTTCGCTAGATTTCTCCTTGTTTCGAGGGCTTCATAGAGATTCGTTGTTCCTGGTAGATGTAGAGGTCTCATTTTTTCAGGTTCACGTTTTCAATTTGGATTGTCGTGTCTTTGTCCTCAACGTGTTTGTTGTATATAGCATTTGTTTTACTGGAGTAAGTACAATGTAAGCCTCATTTGCCGACGTTGAAAATGATTTTTCCTTTAAAATTCACCCTACATACGACAGACCAAAGTTCACTTTTTCCATAGGCCTGTTCTAATCCTAGAGGAAGGTAATCTGTGCTATCAATCTCAGTGGTTTCGAAACTGAAAACACGAGGACCCCATCTATAAAAAGAATATCCTGGTAGCCCCCTAATTTTTAGACTAATTAATCAACTACAATAATAAACAATTTTTAATCTTCAAAAATCATTTTTACTTTAAATGATTGCATTTAATTGGATCCTAATATTCGGTTCAGGTCAGTGTACAATAATCATATCGGTAGCTGTCCGATGGTTGGTGCTGTTTCTGTACCACTTTATTTGCAATATTTGACTTTTGAATTCTCATACCACGTTCAACATTCATTCGGCTTCGTCACTGAGGGTTTCTTTTTGCATACAGCATCATGGAGAAATCCTGCTCAAGAAGGTTACTCGTACAAAAAGTGCTTAGTTATAGAATTTAAAATTCATGGTATTAATTCAAAATTTAAACTGTAGGCCATTATCTGAAAGACCCCCAGGTTTAGCAGGCTCTAGTTCTGTAATCGCTACTATGAGGTAATCTGAACTCCTGTGCGTGACCTCTGAAATGGAAGGCATAAATCATAAGTATAAAATAATTTTTCAAACGTCGTTCATCTTCACAAGGTAGACGGGCTAACGGACTACTAGTAATTTAAATAATGTCTATCAATATTACCGGCATATCTCGCTCCTCCAATGACCTTAAAAGGAACATTATTTGGTGACAAAAGAAGTAAGACTGGCGTTATCTTACAATGGTTTACCGGTCAAGTTATACTACTGTACAAAGAAAGATATTTCTTAGTGTCAACCTAATATCAGTTCAGTGCAGTACAGATATTTGAGTGCAGGATGGACTAATCAAGAAATTAATGACAATGAAATAATGATAGGATCAGTAATCACAATAATAATAATTTATTGCATGGAAAGGTTTTTGACAACTATCGTCTATCGGTGGGTAAAATTGCAAAAGAATCTATGACCCTACTAACAGGGTCGGATTAAGCAAGAGCAGGACCAGTAGCATATGTTATAAAAGGACCTAAAATTTAAAAAAATACACATAAACGTTAAAGACATGATTTCTTTTACCTAAAGCAATTGAATGTTGTATTTGCTATACAGCTAGATAACATGGCAAATACGTCTTACGTTTCAGTAATAGCATTATTTTATCTTCGGTTTGATTTTTATGTAGTACCTATAAACTCTGGTTGTACCTTTGATGACATTGCTTAAGTGGCAAAATTTACTCATTTTTTTTTTTGTAGAAAAAAGTTTGATTTCACTTGACAATTGATTACATAAACTTTTGATCGTAAGTAGTCGTCTTTTATCTTTGTTTTGGTCAAAATTAACTTAAAATTACGTATTCATTTATTCATTTATCGTGAAAAGGTTAAAATTTCACCAATTACGTAATTTCATCGATGCAGCGTAAAATTATTCACCACGTAAATGTGGCTTGGAGAGGTTTTGGAAAGCTATCGTTAAAAGGTGGACAGTTTACGAAAGAATTTCGTCGTCGTCGTCGTTGGCTGATCTGGTTTCCGAATATTTGTTTCTTCCGGATGGCAAGAAAAAGTGCCAATATTATGTATTTGTTTCATTTGTCAGGGAGTGACCTGCACAGTATGATCTCAAGACCATCCTTTGCGGCACACGTGTTACGAGACATTCAGGGTCAGGAGATGAGACTGCAATGGATTGCTGCTGACTCGGTCTGGCATTGTCCTTCTCCGCCTCTGCAGCCATTGGGAATCACAGTGTGATAGTTTCCCTTCCGTCCATAGGCTTACGAGCCAGGGAGCAAGGGGTAATGCCACAACTCTTAAATCCGGGCAAAGACAGTGTAGAATTTAGGGAAAACCGTGAAAACTTTTGGGTAAGTCAAGCCTTTGGTCTCTTAAACCGGCTGATTCGCTGTCGGGATTATGCTGTAACCACCCGATGTGAGGCTAACTGGTGCTACCCCTTGCCCGGGATCTGTGCAAGGTAGGGGTGTCCAACTCCCTGAGGTATTTTACATACCTGCATACCAAAGAATAAAAGAATTTATCACTATAAAAAAAACTAAGAAAGACTGTTAATCTTAGGAGGCCCCAGAACTCAATAAGGAACATGTCGATGGCAGTTATAATATATATTTTTTATATCATGCCAAGTAATGGATGGCAATAAAAATAGAATTAATAAAAAATGACCCAGGTTATTCATGGTGAAGTGTGTTTAGTCGCGTATAACACAGCACAGAAAATGTTTAGATGAGTTACATTTTGTGCAGACGTTTATCAGTTCCCATAAATAATCGTAAATGATATTCCAACCAATGGTCAGGATACAAAGGAAACCCACCAGAGAGAGAGAGAGAGAGAAAGAGAGAGACAGACGGACAGACAGACAGAGAGAGAGAGAGACAGAGAGAGAGAGACAGACAGACAGACAGATAGATTGATAGATAAATAGATAGACAGAGGGTGGTGCTGAGCCTGGAGTATTCCAGTCATAAAATTGCTCTTTTTGTAAGCTTGGAAAGAAAAGAGAGAAAGAGAAGAACAACTAAATTGGGGAGGAAGGAGCGAGAAAGAGAGGGAAAGAGGTATGTGTGTGCGTATGTGCGCGCGCTGAGCCTGGAGAGTATCCAGCCATAAATTGCTCTTATTGTCAACTTTATAAGACAAGAAGACTATAACTGCCCGAGGCCACCCAACTTGACACAACTGAAGCTTTGAGATTTTTGCACGAGTCATTGAAGACGCTTTCTTCTCAAGCAGAAAGCAATAGAAATGCACCAGGTTTAATTAAAAAGAAATCTTCATCTTATTTTTTTCATAAAAAGGGCTAGTAATTGACTCATGCCTGTATGTCAGTCTGGCTATCCATCTGGCTGTCCTTCTGTCCATACGATGTCTCCAAAAGTTCTCGATGAATTTCAATGAAATCTTTTGGAAGGGTGGGTAATGGGCTACAGAGGAAATGATTACATCTTTGGTCCCAAAATCCAAATAGCTATAATAATAATGTCCACAAAATATCTCCAGAAGTTCTCAATGTTATTTCGTCAAAGATTAGGCCATGGGCAAAGAAAGAAACAGAATAAACTTAGGGGCGAATCCAGGAATTTTTCACAATTACCCACCCCTGCATCGTAATATCTTCAAACTGATTTTCATGCATTTTTTGTGACAATGGTGTTTGCAGACGTATGCGCTCTCTGAGTGCTTTTTTGTTCATTCTGGAATTTACACTTGCTTAGTCATTGTACATTATTTCTTTTAACGTGTCTGAAGCCCATAAATCATGTTTTGAAGACATCCGATTTTTTCAAGATATCATTACGACATACAAAGTCTGACTGAAAAGTATCCAACCATTTAACTCTCAAAGTCATACAAAGTAAATATAATATCAATTTCAAGGAAGTTCTCTTTATTCAATTCACACAAGGGGTCAACTACTTTTTGTACTATTCATTGAAGAGTTCCACTGTCAATTATAAGCAGATACAAGT
Organism: Thysanoteuthis rhombus; assembly: GCA_963457665.1. Classification (NCBI taxonomy): domain Eukaryota; kingdom Metazoa; phylum Mollusca; class Cephalopoda; order Oegopsida; family Thysanoteuthidae; genus Thysanoteuthis; species Thysanoteuthis major. The sequence continues at coordinate 27,454,684 of OY735238.1, read as the reverse complement.
AATCTATGAATTTAAGAGTTAATATTCACAAAAAATTAAAGCCCACCTTGGGCAATAGTGTCTTTGGCCTTTGCTTCTTTTGGAACCTCACATTCTCATAACAGCGTTCCCTCCACATTTTAGAATAGTCTGCAATTTTCTCTTTTATTTCCTGATTGATTGTGCTTTAAAAGTATTGAGAATGATTAACATCCCCTCCAAACTTAGCTTTTGTGATCAGAACATAGATATTTTGCATTTTACCAATTTTGCCTCATTTAGCTTGCGGAAGGTACTTAAAAGCTGCAAATTCTTTATCTAGAGATGTGACAAATTGTCTCAGAAGGCCTAATTTTATGCGTAGCGACGTTATCAACACCTTCAGTATAACTCAGGTGGCTTAGGGACAAATACTGCCGGGGAACTTGGAGAACCATTAGGAATGCCAAGATTTTGAAGTTTTCGATAACCTCCAAGCTATACTGGGCATCTAGCATGGTATTGACACTGTTGTGTTGCAGGTGAAATTAAGTGCCCACTTTCTGTCTCGATTTGTGACAGGCATGTAGGTCTCTTATACTTTGGCAGAATACTGTTTGGGACAAAGGTCAAAGCTTGTGTCTTCGTCGGACCATAGAATACGTGATGGGTAATTATATTTTGGGGCCTGGTTTGTGTAAGCGAATTACAGTAGAATCGTAAATCTCGTAATACTACCCTCTTCTAAATCTTTTGTAGTTACTTTCGGATAGTGTACTTACATGCCAGTTTAGTTTCTCATGATGCTGTGTTCCTGAGAGTTTCATGTCAATAAAAATAAGTGACGCCATGTTGGATGCTTGTAGCTTATGAGTCGATTTAAAATATCGCAAACTACAGTTGAGGCAGCGAATCTTATGACATGCGGATTCTGCACAGGGCTGGCGAAATAGCAAGTAATTCACCGACAAAGTGACGAGTTAATTTGAATTTTGAATTGATCATAAAAATGAGGCGTAAAACTTGACCATGAATTTACTAGATTTCTTTAATAAATCAACTTAATGAGGGAAGAAAGATCATCCCGTAGGCCCCGGAGTATACCCATCGCATATGCATAAAATATAAACAAACAAGTGCAAGCCATAAAGCAGCCAGAATGGTAACTCAAATACGGATGATTGTTTGGAACCGTCAATGAAAGTTTTCAGGGTTGGTGCCCAATTGACAATGGGATTTTTTTGCTAAATTGATCGCTCAGTTTTTGGCCAACAGCGTTCACACTTGTCTTTCCTTTTTTTTTTTATGATTCGGACTTTTTAGTGATCGAACGAATGGCAACAGAAGTAACTTATTCACTGATCACCGGCATTTCCAGTTTTTAGAATTAATCAATCCATAAAAATATGACCAGAAGGGAATAACCAGTCGTTTTGATCAAGTGTTGGCCATTGACAATAAAACTGATAAAAAGTTCTTGAACGGCTTTTGTTTTGATATTTGAATTCACGTAATTACGTTACAAAAATATCTCATTATGATTTGCCAAAAGTCCGTCTGTATGTGTTCACCTACCGCCAAAAATACTCGACTTGAGCCCAAATCGTTTCCCGAAATCAAAATGTGACGTATTTATTTAAGAAGAAACTGTAACATTTTCTAACATATCGCTCTTTTCATAGGTTGTACAAGGATTGCTTTGATTAGTGAATGTTTTGATGAAGTAAGGTTAAGGTACAGCTGTACAATTTACTATGTAACTAAGAATTTGGGGATTGGAGGTTATGTATATTATATGGAGTGAACTTTTATTTTTTACTTTTAGGGGTTAAAATGAAATAGGAACTTTTTTCAAATTCAGGGGGCAAATTCGGAAAGATTTATTTTTCACTTTTAGTGGTCAAAATCAAGGGCAAGATTCTTTTGGTTTTAGAGAAAAAATCAAGAGAGAACTTTTTTCCCCAATTTCATGGTCAAAATCGAAGACAAAATTTCTCTTTCACTTTTAAAGGTCGAAATCTAGGGGAAATTTTTAAGGGGTAAAAATCGTGATTTGCAATTTGTTTTCACTTTTAGGAATTGGAATCGATAGGGGATTTGTTTTTACCTTTAAGGGTCAAAATTTAGGGGAAATCTTTTCTTCAATCTAAGTGGTCAAAATCGAGAGGAATTTATTTTCACTTTTAGGAATTAAAATCAGGAGGTATTTTTTTTACTTTTAAGGTACAAAATTAACGGGTCATTTTCTTCCCTCCTGTGGGTTGAAATTTTGGGAAATTTTCTCTTCATTTCAAAGGGCATAGTTTTTGTCACTTTTAAGGGTCAAAATAAAGTGGTAATTGTTCTTCTCTTCTGCTGGTCGAATTTCAGGTGGAACTCTTACATCTTTTCAACATTAATCCCTGTTTTGGAACATTAACCCCACTTTTTAAACAATGGCCTCTCTCTTTTTATATTAGCCCTTCTTTTTTGTCTATTAGTCTTTCAGGTTGTCACCCAAAAGACCGAGAGGTCCAGAAGGATGTGCAAGAGCTTTAAAGTATAATTAGATGAAGAGACTTGTGGGTTTACTCTGGATCATTTGCTGTGTGGGATTTGATTAATGAAAAGGAACAAATGTTCAAGTTGTTTTGTGAGAAAAATTGGTCTTGAGGGTCAATTCCTTTAGTTCAGCATTTTCTGTAGTCTGATAATAGAATGGTTCAAAGCTTGCTGGTAGAGGTGTAGCTAAAGAGGGAGCGGTTGCACACCCCGAACGTATTCTTCAAAAATGGCGCCTTTTCAACTATAGTTTAGCTTTAGAGTTCCCTTATGCGATAAAAATTAGATCCCATTGCGTCTATTAGTATTTTCTTTCAAAATAAAATTATCTGATAACATGTTTTTATTATGTTCTGGTTTTAAATACAATATAAATATCCGAATCTGGCATAAATGGATCACCATAGCCCGCGTGTGTACCTGAACTGATTATCTACAAAATAATCTAAAAAATTATCTAAAAATAAACGGATCTTCCTAAATTGTCTAGAAATACCAGCCTAAGACCTGAGCATTTTGGGCTCAAAAATGATCATAATAATGATGAAATTCTGTTAAAACTTTGTCATCCTTGAGTTTCAATTTTAAAAACAAAATAAAAAAGGGAGAATAATTTCTAAATCATTTGGTATGTGTCCTTTCTTATGTGTTTGCTTCGCCTTTAGAAGATGTCTATGCCTGATTAAAGAGGTTCAACCTGTTTTTCATCGAAGTCAACATTTGCCATATTAATAGTAACAGCTTCGCAATTCGTTTCTAAAGATAACAGGTCTGGTTAGTCACTCAATGGAAAATGTCTCATAACGTGGAATCGTCAATTAAAAGATTGGAGAAAGGGGTGATCAATGAATAAGTTATATCTCCTAACTTTTGTTGGGAAGAAATCACTGAAAATTTTTAACTCAGCAAACTAGTGTTTTGCAATGTAATGCAATTGTAATGCTGCCAAACACAAATTAAGGGAGCGATTTAGCATAAACTTACATTCCAAATTGAACCCCTGGTTAAAAAAACTATGTAGGGTTGGGAATGAAAGTTTTTTCTAGACATAATGAGGACCAAATGTTTATTTTTTAGCCTTCTATCTTCACAGCCATCGAAACATCTAGCCAACCAATGCAACTTGAATACAGAAGAAACCTATGTTGACTTCACTGATGCTGATAGTTTCAAACTAAGCCCAGATATTTGTCATGTTAGTTGCAACAACTACGTCATTCATTCCTATTATAAACATCAAATTTCCTCAATTGTTGTCTGGATAATTACTCTGATGATTGCTTTAATGACCAATCGGAAGCAAGTCTATGTCCTTCTCATTTTATTTATTACATCATTGATTTAATTCATCCCTGGGCATCTCTGTACATAATATTATATTAGTCAACATTTAAAAATACGTAATGATACAAAAATTGCTTCTAGTTGATTAGTAAAATTAGTAAAATATATTAATGAAATTAGTAAGGAAAGAAATGTTTGTACCCTACAATTAAAACTAACATTTATTCAGCACATGATAATCTATTTTGGATAACATCCAACCGCCAGGATGAAGGATACAGTCAAGTTCAAATCCCCGAGGAAAAACATTGATCTGCCTGAACAAGTTGACATTTTACTTCAATTAATTTTAGCCCCATTCATGACAATTAAAGTTCTGGCTGAGTTTAAATTCCATAAGGAAAGACCCCTGGCTTGCGAAAGGTCTGTTCATGGACCCCCAGTAATACCTTTGTGGAAACCTTTGCACTATACATAGGAGAGGGTCGAGGGAATCAAGGAGCCAAGCCCCCTGGGACCCAAATCTCCAGCCATGTCCCTGTCTGTCAGACAACTTTTACCTTTCTTTAGATGCAAGGATAAGATATGCATTTTTCTCATTTTCCCGAACATTTTGGCCAGTTCATTCTTTGGCCTACTCCAGGTGGAATTTTTGTCCATCAGCTGGAATGCATTATGAAATGTGGTAATCATGTGTCATGACTTTTTTTTACAGTTATCTCCCCTTTGTTGAGTGTGTGGTGGGGGTAGGTGGGAAAGTGCATTTAACACTAATATTCCTATGTTGAAATTTAAATGTTGAATCAAGTGGAGTAACTTTTGATTAAGGTCACTTATTTTATTTATTAGAAACCATCAACCAAAACTGTCACAAAAAATCAAAATAGGTTTCTTCGATTTCCAAGTTGGACTGACTAGATATATATGTGTGTCTCACATACAGGCTGCACCAATGGAGCTAAAGGGCTGAAATTTTCAACATTTACTCTTACTATCTGGAAAAAACATTGTTTATTGTTTTTTTTTAACCCTCCCTAATGGGTTTTTAGTGGGGGTTTCAACTTGCATTGTAAGTTTATACCAAATAGTTCACCTTTTGTATTCAGCAGCATTCATGTTTGTTTTTTGGAAATTCAGAGTTTCCTAGTGATCCCCACACAACAGAAGGTGAGAAGTAACTTATCCATCGATCACCACTTTTTCAAATTTTTCAATTGATCATCCAAACACAGCATACTGCCAAAAGCTGACAAGTTTCTTTTGAGTGACTAACCAGACCTATTTTTCAATTGACAATAGAGTTCCATTTTTTTAAATTCTGAAGAGTTCCACTGCAGTTTAAAGCAGTTCGTGAACCTAACATTTTTCATTTTTTGTTCAATTCTGCCAACTAAATTGGAATAGGTACAAGTATTCATTTCTGTCTAGCTGATTGTCTGCACAATACATCAAAAAGTTCTCAATGAATTCCGAGGGCATTTTGTGCAATGTTGAGCCATAGGCTGAGGAAGAATTGATTAAATTTTTGGGTGGATCCAGAAATATTTAAAATTACGTCCCCTGCATCAAAACTGTATGTCCACACAATATCTCCAATAGTTCTCTGTAAATTTCAATGGAATTTTCTGGAAGGTTATGCCATTGGGCAAGGAAGAATAGTTTGAATTAGGGGGCAGATTCTTTTTTGATTGCGAGTTTTTTTTTTCTCGTGTTTGTTCACCCAATATATCCTATCAATTTTAATGACATTTTGTGGTTACAGAATCAGACGAAATTACAGCAAGTAATCTGATGGTTCTAGGTTCAATCCCAGTATGAGACAATAATAATACTACTAATGCTAAGAGGGGAGTGCGGTTAATATACCCCCGTCGGTTAAATAAAGGGTTCGTTTCGTTACTTCCTCAGATGATACCTGATGAAGGCTGTAGAGTACAACGGCCGAAACGTTGTGTGAAAAACAACCAAGATGAGGATGGTCCGAATAATAATAGAAATTACAATAATAACTCGTCTCAAAAATTCAGAGATATATGTTTTCGATTCTATTGTTTTGTATATTTGGGACAAAAACACAGTCTCTTTAAAAAAAAGATTCAGTTGGCACTTTATTTATCTCGGCCAATCAAGTTCGAAGAGGTATATGCATTCACTCATGCTTGTCAATCCGTCTGTTTGTCCACACAATATCACCTGAAATTGACAATGAATTTCAACGACATTTTTGAGAAGGGTGGGCAATGGGCTGAGGAAGAATTAATGAAATTTCTGGGTGGATCAGAGAATTCTTTTTTGATAGAGAGATATGACGAAATAAAAACTTTATGAAACAGGCAGAAGAATGATTTTTCAGTCTTTATCGTATTGACTTAAATAATGGCCATTTGGTGCTCTTTGGAGGAAAATTGAAAAAAAATTCATTTGTTTCATCTGATCATAATTTATGTGGGGCCCAACCCAGTGGAGGAAAAATTTAATGTATTTTGTGGTTTTTGCAAAAAGTAAATTATTCCTGTGTCAGTTTGGGAATTTCCAATACAAATAAACATTTTTTCTATTTTTAATTAGTTGTCCTTGGAAAAAGACTTTCACTGGGGGTTTTGTGGTGTTGGAAAAATTACTTCTGGCAAGAGTGACAAAATGCATGGAACAGCTAAGTGAAAAAACGGTCACATGTGTCAATATTTACAAAAATAATCTCAATTCTGATATCGGTCAAACTAAATTTGATTACAAATTCTCATACTAGTTTAATCCCAAGCAGGTCTAATGACGCAATTACCAGCTGATAAAAATAAGCCTATTTCATGTATATTTTAGATCATAAGACAGTGCAATAAAAATCAAGCCAGGTTCAGAGATACTTTTTGACACCTTCACAAACTCGGAATTTTTGAGATGAGGTATTATTATTTCTATTGATATTCGGACCATCCTCATCTTTGTTGTTTTTCATACAACGTTTCGGCCGTTGCACTCTACGGCCTTCGTCAGGTATCATCTGGTAGATTTGGGAAGTAACGAACCGAACCCTTTATTCATCCGACGGGGGTATATTGACCAGATGATACCTGATGAAGGCCGTAGAGTGCAACGGCCGAAACGTTGTATGAAAAACAACAAAGATGAGGATGGTCCAAATATCAATAGAAATACCTTCACGAACCTTAATCCTGACAATAAGGATTGATGGCATACTTGAAAACATAAGCCTGACTCGCCGTTACAGTCAATGATTGAACAACCATAGCATCAAAAAGTCATGTAAAAATATTCCATTGAAGAATAAACATGGTCAGAATAAATTCTATTAATGGCATTGCTGGCATTTTCTGCTGGAAAACATCTGAAGTATAGTAAAAAATATCTAGAAAACGTCTAGACTCTGGAGAATCAAGATGTCATTTATAAATATACCCACTAAATAAGGCCTGAAAAAAGCCAAAAAAACATTTTTTCTAAGGATTAAAAAAAATCATATTTAGAATGGGTTTAGTGGAGTACTGATGCTTATTTTCAAGTTTGTCAACACGAGTGCTGGAACACACGAGCACACGGAGACATGCATATACGAAAAGGGATAGAACTCTTCACCATCTTTGATGGTTATGAGTGTTCAACTGTCTAAAAGAAAGGACATGTTACTTTGTTTAATAAGGATTTCTTTCTTGGAGTGAGAAGAGGATATTTATAAAGTGTGATTATTTTAGAATTCATGAGAACAGAACTCAGTTTAAAAGGATTACATCTTCAGTCTAAAATCAGAAATACAATCTTTCTTCCAAAACAGAATTGTAGTAATGAGTGTCACCAACCAGGCACTAAAGGGAAAACCCTGATTCAAGTCCTCTAGCTACTGAACTGCTCTTGTAGCTATATCTATGATTACATGAGGAAATATTTGTTTGTTTTTTCTATTTATTTACATATTTTCTTATCATCATCATTATCATCAGCCATTTAAGTGCATTGTTGGACAAAGGCCTTACCTCTTTCTTTCCATGACAACCGTGATTGCACTAACTTTTGTCATGTCTTACCAGCGAACTTTTCTATCTCATCCAGTCTTGTGTCTGGTAATTTTCTTTTACGTTTACAAGTCCTGAAATACTAACCATATATGCTGGACAATTTGGAGCAACGATTGTAACTCATCCAAGCCATAGAACCAACCAGGGTATCGGATATAGCGTAATATTAGAAAATTCCAACAAAAACTATCAACATAGGTTTCTTCAGTTTTCAGGTTGATCCAGCTATCTGACTGGTTACATATCTATGTATGTTTCAATGGAGCTAGGAGGCTGAAGATTTAAACATTTACTCTTTATTATGTCTAGAAAAAAACATTTTTTTGTTCTTTGAATATAACCCCCATCATAAGTTTCTAGTGGGGGGTTCAAAATACAATGTAATGTGATGCTAAATTGGTCCTTAATTTGTGCCCTTAGTTTATTTTTTTCAGTAATCACCACTCAAAAAAATGCAAAAAAAAATACTTATTCATTGTCCACCCCTTTTTCAAATTTTTTGATTCATCATCCCCAACGAGGCATGCTGCCGAAAAACTTTGGTCACATGATGGTTTCTATGTAGTGACTGACCAGATCCATTTTATACATGGTACGAAAAATTTTGGAATGAATTAACTGAACTGTACAATTAAAGTTCAATATTTAAAGACTTCACTGAATTAGCTAGCACAAGTCCAAACACTCATCCCACTGGGCCTTGAAACATTTGTTAAATTTTTTTAAAAATTCATAAAGGGAGCCTTTAGACACCATAATGGACCAGTAAAGCTGGCAGCCTATGAGGGTGAACCATGTTAAATAGCAGAAGGTTTCCGATACCAGTACTTGAACTTCAATTTTTTGATTGCCAATCCACTTCTGAGTAACAATATTTCTCTTGTCCTCTTGAAAAACACTCTTCAAAATGATTTATTATTCCTCTTTCTTGAAAAATGACAGTTATAAATAGTGAGTTTTGTCTTGATGTCTCCTTTGCAACAAGTTGAAAAGATAATCATAGATTTTTATCTATCTTTGCATTAATGATAGTAGTAGTACTAATTCTCCCCCTCCATTTTGTGGGCTGTATGTCCTCACTGACCTCTATAAGCACCCAAGCTTGCCTTAAGCAACTAGCGGCTATTCAAGCACATAATGTAGACTTTATCGAGAAATAATACAATATGATATTAGGGTAACATGAATTTAATAATAGTTTTCTTTTGGGGAGAGACTTCTTTTCATGTCTAAACAAGGTTTTACTTTTGATAGAAGAAGAGTTATGCACATGATTAAGCAACATTGCTTTTCTGCTGACAAGAAGACACAGAGACAGTAGGGTTGTAGCCAGAGATTTGGGGGGATGTGGGACTTAGCTCCTAACATTTAGTGCAGTGTTTCCCAACTTAGGGTGTAGACCCCTCATGGTTCTCAAACATATTACTGGGAGTCCATGGACAGACCTACCAAAAAGGGTACACAAGATTGTTTGGAAGGCAGACCTTTCAAAAGCCTAGCCCGAGATTTGAGGCCTGGATGGGGTGGGGAGCTTGACTCCCTCCAATACTTAGTGAGATTAGTTATTGTATAAAGTTAGTAAAAATGCAGTAGATGAACTGCTATTCATACAGCTTTTCTGAGTTCCCCTCTCTTGAGAGTTGGGGGGGGAGATTTTTAAATCACCTCCTATCCCCACGTGCTCCCTCAGCAGTGCAAAGTTATTTTCAGCTCCCCTGCATACACACACATTGCATAAACACCCTCATCCTTTAGCCAGCCACAACTATTTTCATCCGCCACTCCACATTTGCTCACTGGTAATTGATAGAATCAACCTATTTCATAAACTGACATATTGTATTGACTTATGTTTCAACACATACCTATACCCAAGAATCTCTTGACTTTTTATGCATTTGCAAAAAAAAATGAATGAAAAAGGGAGACTACTCAATGATTATTATTCCTTTCAAAATTGTTACAGATGTAAAATATAGATCATCATGTGGCGGTTAAACTCATTGTGAGTTTCACAACTGCCAATCTGATAACTAAAACAAAAGGAGTCTTCAATCTACTGAAACATTAAATTTGGAAAATCTGCATAATAAGCAACCACTGAAATAGGGAGAAATAATTTCCTCAATTTTTTTATCAGATTTATAGCTTTTTGTTCAATCATCTATCTGTGAGCAATTCTTGGCCCTATGCACATGTATGTGGGCAGTATTTAACCAGTTTACAAAGGCTCTAAAAACTATGATTTGAAAAAAAAGTATATGCAAGCAATATATTCATCAGAAATAAATGCAATAATGAAATTAAAACCATTGACACATTCTCCCGGGCACTTAAAAAAACAAAATGCTTGTAATGTTTTAAACCTTTGGTTTCATTACAAAATGAAATTCCAGATATTTAGCACTTAACATTTTAGGCCAGGAATTTATTGAACCATTTTTTTCAATTTAACATATCTATTGCTGGGTAAAATATAGAATGAATATAATGACAGACTTCAACTATAAACAGAGAAGATATCTTGTTTTTTCGACTACATGTAAGGATTTTTTGTTAATTATCGGAGTGATGTAAACGTCTACTCACAGAACCCATTTTGCGAGGGGTTCTGTACCATTTGTAGTTTCTTCCAATGAAGTTCCCTAATAAATTATTGGATTGAGCTGAAATTTGGTACAGGAGACTTCTGAACCAAAGCACAACTTTTGTATAGATCAAACTATAAAAAGCTCCTTTACGCTCTTCAACCTACTGATGCCCATGTGACAATAAATGCAGTAGAAAAAGATTGGTTACAAAATGGAGGATGAGATAGAAAGGTTTGCAGTAAGACATCTCAGTGGGTCAGTGCAGTCGCAGTTGTCATAGAAGGAGTTTGGAAACGCCTTTGTCCAGCAGATGACATATAATGGCTGATAATAATGATGACTCATAACGATGACTAATTAAAATAGCATCATCAAAAGAAACTACAGCCCTGTTTTGTAGTAATTGACTCATTTCTTTATGTGGATGTTATCAACAAACCAGCCTTTACAGTAACGTTGTGTGTCCTTTTGCACATTTACAGGACTGGCCCTGGAGTTCCTGGTGCTCAAGTCAAGCTGAACTCCGATGGCCTTGAACTCTTAGATTCATACACCACTTGTAACTGCTATGGAACTCTTCAATGAAAAGGATAGAAAAATTGAAATATTGTTTGAGTTGAAGGAAAATAAAAAAAATTATAAAAAATTGCAAGGGAGGTAACTCCACTTGAATTACTTTTTGTATTTCCTAGAATGAATCAAATAGTTGAAGTATCATCATCATCATTAGCCCTTTTGCCTTCATCATTGGACATTGACATTCTCTTTGTCTCAGTTCTCAGTTTGAGGGTCAATCTTTTGGTTAGGTTCCATGTTTCAGCTCCATAGGTGACTATCGGGAGGATTTATTTTATTTAAGTTTTACTTTGAGGAAATATGATATATAGGAATGAAGAGTCATCAGATTTTCCTTTGCCAATTATTTCTCATAGTTTTACCACAACAGAAAGCACTTAATTATCACATATTCCTGTAAAATCTGTCTTTACTTTGGAATTTTTCTTATTTGATCGTTTCTATTTGAATCATTTCATTTTTCCATTTTCCAATCCGTTTTAGGAAAGTCCTATCTACTCTAAGACATATGATAGGTACCTCCTAGCACCCTGGGTGAATGACCTTTGCCATTATCTGTATCAAATTAATAAGAATAAGGTGAAAAAATCAAAAATATATATATCAAATATTTCACTTCTTTTTTTGCTGCAGGTCAAACTCCACTCATACAACTATTCCTACAAGAGATGATTACTGCAACCTTAGTATTGTACATATAATAAATAATAATTATAAAGGTATCTATATTTTTAGTTTAAATGTATTTATTTATTTGGATGAAAATTTCTGTAGTTATGTAAGACTGCTCAGTTTGGATCAGTCAGTTAGAAAGCCACGTGCCAATCACTTATTCTTCGTTTCAAATCACTATAGGAAAGAGTTAATTTTACGTATTGGTTTGTATAAATGTTATGGGATAGATAAACAGTGAAGAGTTTACCCCCCAAAATTAGGTGAGGATTGTTCTTATTGTTCTTATTATGATGGAAAACAAAGTTAAGACAGATGTTTGACAAAAAACACTTCATCTTTTATTTGAACAGAAATTCTCTCAGCATTGCTTCTGTGGAAACTTTTATTCTATGATAAAGAAGGAGCAGGATTAAGCATTATTAGCGGCCTTATGCACAGGTCAACTTAGGGCCCCCATATCCCAAAATACGTATATTGGACACACCACTGTTACATTATATAGATGTCTCATTTGCCATCTTTCTGATCAAAGTACTATAAGAGCTCTTTGAAACAAGCATACACCGTTTCAAACCATAATACACCAAATTTTGGTCAACAATCCAATTGCAAAAAAAGATATAATAAAATTTTAAAAACCCTACTCCAAATAAAATCTCCTATGGACATGGGCAGGGGCTGCAGAATGTGTTTAATAACAAGGAACACTCTCCCCCATAAAAACAAATTAGATCACCACCACAATAAAACCACATCTCACATTTGCGAATCACTAATTTGTGGATAAAATTGTGATTTTAAAAACCTTGATGATAACTAGAAGAGCTGTTGGAAGTACTTGATCAAAAAAACTTCTGATCAATTTTTTTATCAGTTTGAACCAGACATCCATTCACTTGTGAGAAAACAAGAATAACTAGTAAAAAGATGAAAAGAATTCCTTGTTTGTTGTGTTTTGATGAAACTTATATAAATGAAGGATCGTTGCCCAAATTTACTTTATAAATATATATATATATATACATATATGTATATATGTATATACATATATGTATAAATATATATATATATGTATATATATATATATATATATATATATATATATATATATATATACACATATATATAAATATATATATATATAAATATATATATATATATAAATATATATATATATATATATGTATATATGTATATATATATATATATATATAGATATATATATATATGTATATATATATATATATATACATACATATATGTATATATACATATATATAAATATATATATATATATAAATATATATATATATATATATATAAATATGGATATATATATGTATATATATATATATATATATATATAAATATATATGTATATATATATATATGTATATATATATATTATATGTATATATACATATATATAAATATATATATATATATAAATATATATATATATATAAATATGGATATACATATATATATATGTATATATATATATATATATATATATATATATATATGTATATATATGTATATGTATATATATATATATAAATGTATATATATATATATATATATATATATATATATATATATATATATATATATATATATATATATATACATATATATATATGTATATATATAACTACAACATCTAAAACAGAGTAAAAAAAAGATAGAAGTTTGTTGATTCTGGAGAATCTAGATGTTATTTATGAATCCATCAAAATAAGGCCCCCCCCCCTAAAAATTTTTTCCAAAAATCAAAAGAACCATTTTTAGAAGGGGTTCAGTGGAGTACTGATGCCAATTTTGAAGTCCATTGACAAAGTGCTTGAACACACAAACACATAAACAAACACACGCACACTTAAAAAAGGTTTGATGGCTACAGTTGTTTAACTGATTGTTACTTTTTAGCCGATTTATGATTTTTTAAGATTGTTCAAATCAGTTCTTGCCAACCATCATTGAAGGGATTAATAAAAAATAAAAAAATCTTTTCAAAAGTTAAAAAAAAAAGCTATGGCCTATTTGGGGCCCCCTAAATTCAACCTGTGGCCCCTTGGAGTCTGGAGGTTTGAGGCCTGTACCTCCAGTGCCTCATGGTTAATAAGGCACTGGTCCTGCGGAAGGCAACAACATAGACATGAATGTTTGCACAGCTATTAAAAGTCATTCATGGCTCAACTCCATCATAGAGATGTGCATTCTGAGAAAGTTTTTCAATGACAATTCCCTTGATGCGATCATAAAGCATTTCAAGACTCAAGAAATAACATTTCAGCACCAAAAAAAAGGGGGGTGGCTTAAATTACACAGTGAAGTGAAAGGTAGGAAGTTTCCACAAGAAGGAAAGCTACAAAAAAGGGAGAAAAACAGAAAAAAACATGTTCTGTAGCAACGATCACAGCAGGTAATTACAAGTAGGAGAAATATTTCTCTTGCTTTCTTTTTCTCTCTCTCATACTTTTGAGGGCAAAATCTCAAGTTCTTCAAGATGGTAGATTCCTTTACAACTGTCAAATTCCATAGAAGCATGAAGTTAATGGCGTATTAGGGTGGGAGTGGGCCATAGATGGGCATTGGGAGTGTCTACAACAGCCATTCTCAACAGGGTTCATATGGTCCCCATGGGGGCCCTGGCACATTTGAAGGGGCCATAGACTGAAATGATAATAAATGAATAGATGTCTATTCATGTTGTATCCTTATTTGATTGGGGGCCCTGGAACCTGAGAAGAGCTCTTAAGGGGGCCATGGCGAGAAAAAGCAAGAAGTTGAATATTGAGTAAGGTGAGAGTGGGTCATAGATGGGAGTTGGAAATGTCTAGAACATCCATTCTGAATAGGGGAAATATAATCCCTTGGGGGCCCTGACACATTTGTAGGGGACCATAGACTGAAGAAATAATAAATGAATTTCTTTCTATCTACCTGCATTGTATCCTTGTTTGAAAAGGGGGCCCTCGAACTCCAAAAAAACTCTTAAGGGGACCTTAGCCAAGAAAAAGTCGAGAAAGAATGTTCTGTAAGATCATAAAGAACTGATGAGTTTTAAACATCAAAATTTTAAAACAACTGAATATAAAACTGATGTTTTGGCATGAAATCATATCCATAAGAAAAGCTGTATCTATCACGTTTATAGTATCAGTAGCAGCCATAAACCCCTCTCTCTCTCTTCCTATCCTTTTATCAAACTATCTAACTTTCTTTTCGCCCCTGTCTTTTTATCCTCTCATTGGACTAAACCTTCTTTTCTTCCCTTGCCCTTTCTACCCTTTTACCTGAGTTTCTTTTGTCACTTTTTCTTTTGTGCTTCCTTTTTAAACTACCTTACTTTTTTCTCCTGTCTCCCTTTCAACCCTCTTATTAAATCACCTTTCTTTTCTTTCCTCTATCTGCTTACCCTGTTATTGTACTACTTATCTTTTCTCCCCTCTCCCCCCTATCACACATGGTATCAGTAGCAGTTATCAGCTGAGCCTTTGGTTGTGCACTCATGAAAACTGTCAGTGAAGTGATGGGTCATGGACTAGTCTTAATAAAATCAATGACCTGACGTTATTAGTGTTTCCTACCAAGTCTTACTGTGGAGTAATGATAAGCAAGCTAGACTATTATGATAAGTTTGATCTTAACTGGGTGCCAAGCATTTGTGGCCTTGTGCTAGACTGAGACAAGTTTAGCAAATATCAATAACATTGTTTGTCATCAAATATGACAGCCAAGTTACAAAGGCAGTCTATCTTTTGTTTCCTAAATCATTTCTAATACAAAAAGTTAACTCTGGAATTCATATTAAAAAATAGAATCTTTAATCAAGGGGAATAATTTCTAGTCAAAGTTACCTCCTTTGCACTATTAGATGATTTTATTTTTTCTATTCAATTCACAAGAGTTCCATTATTTTTAATTCTATTCATCACAGGGTTCCACTGTGTTTAGAAGTAGTTTCAAGCAATTCATGAATTTAAGAGCTAAGGAGATATTTATCAAATATCTTATATTCAGAATAGAACTTGATATCTGTGTCTCGCATGAATGAATTACCATAGCCCACTCATGTACAAGAACTAATTATCTAAAGAATTATCTAAAATTATTAAAAATAATAAATCCTTTATTCATTTAAAATCATCTAAAAAATACCAGCACAAGATTTGGGCATTGTTGGTCAAAAAACCCCCAAAAGCACTTTTTGAAGTATCAAAAAATGTTTTTAGATAGTACCTAGTGGTATACCCTTCCAAATTTTCAATGTGACACGCACACACATAGACACATAGAAAGATAAACACAGAGTCTCAAAGAGGGCATCTGTAGCCCACTTGGTTGGTCGTTTAGGCCATTTGAGGGACTTTGATATTTAGTTGGTGTATGCATCTTTTTTTACCTCCGCCAAAAATGAAGTATTCGTCAAATTGGTGAGTGGATCCAGGGATTTTTCATCTGTAGAGAGATATTTTTGTTGGTCATCATTTTCCACGAACCCTCTCCTTTGATACATCTGAAGAAGATAAGAGAATGAAATCAGTTGAAATGTGATAAAAACGGAAGCAACAAAAAGAATCTGTTCAATAGTCTGAACACACACACACATGTACACACATACACACACACATATGAACACTCAAACACATGCACAGACAAGCACACACTGAGACACATACACTGCATTGGTTATGCCTCTTCTCAAAATTACAGAAAGCATTTTATAAAGATTACTAATTAAAAGAGCCAAGTGGACAGAGGCTGTCTTGATAAAATTGTTAGATTGATATAAATCAAATTAAGCAACAATCAACAGTATAAAAAGTTGCTGATGATACTGTAATTCATTTGGAGAGGTTTGAGTCCACTTCTCAGTCCAACTATGGTTAATTAGCAGAGCAGTTGGAACTCTTTAGTTAGCTCTGTAAGGCAGTCCATCCAAGAGTTAGTAACAGACAAAAAACCTACAAGCTCAACTAATAATAGAGGGTTGGGTGCACGGGCTGATATCTCCACCCCTTAAAAACTACTTGCTACTGGAACTGCAGCAGAATGGTTGCTGTCCTTTGCTCCACAAAGGGTCTATAGGAATAAACACATTGGAATAGTTTATAGAGGAGAACGGCTGAAATTTGGAGGTCAATATAAATGCACTGTTAGAAAATGTCAACCAAAAATGTCATCAAAATCATCAACATAGATTTCTTCTGTTTCTAAGTTGGTCTGTCTAGCTTGTTGGCTATGTATCATGCATACAACCTGCAACAATCGAACTATAGGGCTGAAAATTTGAGCATTGACCCCTTATTATGTCAGGTAGAAAAAAGATTTTTTTCTTTTTTAAAAATTCCCCCTCTGAATAGGTTTTTAGTATGGGAGTTAATTTACTATGTAAGACTATGCTAAATTGGACCCTTAGTATTTGTGTGGCAGTGTACATGCTTGATTATTTGGAAATCCCAACTTTTTTTATTGATCATGGCCCAAAAAATATTCAGGTAAGTGATTTATTCATTATCACCCTTTTTCGCAATACTTTAATTGATCACTCCAAACATGCTGCCAAAAGACATTGGTCACATTACGGTTTCTATTGAGTGACTAAACAGTTCTGTATGAGCTAAGATCTTTTGGTCAGAGGTTTTCATGAATGAAACAGTAGTTTTTTGCAACAGAAATTCAAGTCCATTCTTCTAAAATATCTTAAGGTGAAGTTGATAAATTTTCATGAGTGCTGAGTGTGACAGATTGTCATGGCACCTGTTAGTGGAACAAGTTGTTCTGAAGAGGAGGAAGTCTGACAAAGAAAAGACCAAAAATAATTCCCATGAAACCACGGCTTTTTGGTTTGGAGGTTGTTTTTTCATTATACGTATTTTTGATTGCTTTCGTCTTCAAAGAATCTGATATGCTGTAAAGGAGTGGCTTTTCTTGGGAGTTTGAAACATTTTCAGACCTTAATATCAAATTTTCATCTTATTTTTCCTCATTTGATGTGAATGAGACCACACAGTTATTCAGCCACTGATTTTTGATTATGTAAACAACTTGTGTTTGCTTATATTCATACATGTACACGCACACGCTCGCTCTCCCTTGATATAAACATATATATGTTTATAAATTGCATTATATTATACAGAAACTTATTTGAAATGATCTCTCATCAAAAATTGAAGAATGGGACTGATGCAGGAATTAAACCTTTCACCAATAGGGTAGCCGCTTCAATGTAGCGATGCTCATACCATCGAGCTAAACAGCAATGGTAAGAGGATCACTACATTGAAGCAGCTACCCTACAGGTGGCAGGTTCGATTCCTGCAGCAGCCCCAATTTCTTAAATCTCTTATTCTATTTATGTTGTCTAGGATGAGCAATTCACTAACCCTGTATTGATGGGAGATTATTTCAAATAAGTCTCTACATAATATAAACCAATTTATAATCATTCTGACGAATCATACATATTCATTTCTTTATACATATATATATATATATATATATATATATATATATATATATATAAAAATCGGGAAAATGTTCTCTACTCAGTATTTCAATGTCTATGACATCTCATCAGAAGAATGGATTGATCTCCTAAAGGTTAGGTTTGATTGAAAACTAGTTTTCTGAACGGAAACAGAATTGAGACAGTGTTTCCTCATCTTCATATACTGATGATTTTCACAAAATTATCACTACCGAAAAACTATATAACTGTCTACCCTAGGAGCCACACACCTTTGAGATATAGCACTTACTTACTCCATATACATATGCATATACATATACATATATATATACATATATATATATATATATATGTATATATATATATATATATATATATATATATATATATATACATACATATATATATATATACATATATATATATATATATATATATATATATATATATATATATATATATATATATACATATACATATATATATATATATATATATATATATATATATATATATATATATATATATATATATATATATATATATATATATATATTTTAGATAAGACAATTTATGCCAGGCAGAATGTGATGATTGTACAGATATTTTTATTAGGAAACATAGTTCAGCTGACACCGCTGTTAATCAGTAGCAACTGCCCCTAAAAATGAAATTCTGCCTGCCAACATTGTTGTTAGCTCAATTGGTAGAGCAGAGTCACTTTAACACTACTTTCTGGCTGTACAATACTCATTTTGGTCGAGAGTTTGATTTGGTACTGGTTAACACCAGTGCCAGACGTAATATGTTTCTTAATAGGAATACCTCTGCAATAATCACACATACATATATATATATATATATATATATATATATATATATATATATATACTGGTATATTGATATATATATGTATGTGTATGTGTATATATATATAAATATATATTAGTACATTGATTATTAAACAAAACTGGTTGGGAGTATGTTCAGATAATTGGTTTTTCAGATAACTTATTCGAACTTAAAAAACTAAACTTAAGTATGTAATAAAGTATGTTTAAAGATTTTGATTTCATTCAATCAATAAATTGTATACAAACACTGGATATAGCTTGAAAATTTGTGATATTCTATTTTACACGTCACGTTATGTGTTGTTTAGATAATGAAAATATGGAGCTAAAATTCAAGGAAACAAGATATGATTACAAAAAATACATAGAGTTTGTTGAAGATGGTAAGTTCATGTAAATGCTTTCAAATCCTTCATCATTAATTTTTTAATGTGCTAAAATTATTTCAACACTGTTTATAGAGGCCAATTGAGATCAAGTGGATGAACCATCACTTGAAACAGATACATACTCAAGACAAAGTCGTAAAATAAAGTATTCATAGGAAACTGAAATCTAATTTGGATGATCTAGAATTCTGATAATTGATTTTTGGACAACAACGTCCCACAGTATTGCCCCTTCAATAAAAATCATTGTTGACCAATTAGAGTCATGAACCCTTCCCCCTGAATAAAAAGAAATAATCAAGGAAGTCACTAGAAAATTACTTTAATATGAGCACACTTTCTATACCAAATTGATTTTTACAAAAAAACACTTAGACAAAACTTGGATTATACCCAAGATGAATTATACATTTATGACATTAGACGATGATGTTGCTGACAAAATTGATATCCACCAGAGTGAGATAGACTAGAGTGATGTATCCCATATATATATAAATATATATATATATATGTGATAAGTGATAGATATTAGTATCTAACAAAGTGGATAAGGAGAAGCAGATTTAGGGTCACCATTATTTTACTCACTCCTGTAGATAATTTGTTTTGAGCAAAATTTAGTTCTAAAAACTCTCCTTATTCACCTATATTTCTCTCTCTATACATAAATATATATAAGTGTTTCTTTCAACGCAGATAATTATGTTATTAAGAAATGGATATATGACCTAACAGAATGATTATATTGAAACTCTATTTGAAATGATCTCCTGTTATTACATGGTGAATGTATCATTTGGCCTAGAAAAAGTAAGTAGAACAAACAGTGAGCAAACAGCATTGATTGGAAAATATATGATAAGTCTGAGTTGGGATTTGAACCCATATCCCCTATGGAGCAGGGGGTCTTCCAGGGTTGTCCGGAAGATCCTCAGAATTTTCAGAAAATTTTACTGTTTTCTTTTCGTCTCAACACATGACAACCTTCTCTTTCCATTTAGGCAGCAACAGGCCTATAAAAAAAGAAATCTCCTCATCATTGTTTGGGCAGATGTTTCGTAGAGAGGTAATGGATTTATATTTCCATGGTGTTATCTTTTATACGAATAGAAATCATGATGGTACAAAACTCATAAGTAAAATAAATCATCAAATGAATAATTAATCAGGAAAGTAAAATACTTTTTCCCGAATTTGGATGATAGTTCCTTGGCATCTTTGAATTTCCAAATTTTGAAAGACCCTCTGCTGAAAAGGCTTGGATCCACCTGCTCTACCTATTGAGCTATTAGAACTCAACCGGAAGGCAAAAGACCAAATGACACATTTGAACCTATCGTACACTCTGACAGGGACCCATATTTATTCACATTGAGGTAGTTTCTGTTTTTATTACATTTTTATTTATTTTATTCAATGAAGTATTATAAATCATTTTTCTATGACAACTTTTTAGCTTCATCTTAATTCATTATTCACTTTTTATTTCAATTTTTACTCTGACCGATTTCTCTTTTGCAGTTATCGAACAGATTAATCTAATAAAAAATAAATGAAAAAATGAATGATATAAGATAAAAAATAAATAAAAATGATGATGGTCCTAAAAAACATGGAATATCAACGTCTCATGTCAAAATTTCAGACAAAATTCATGTTACTCAAATTTGTAAGTATATTTAATCAGTTTTCCTTGATGATCCAAAAAAGACTTTTGATAAATATGCTCAATAAATTAATAGCGGATAATTAAAAAGAATAGTATACAATCAATGCATCCTCTGAATAGTCACCTGCGGGGCTGAAACATGGACATTAACCAAGAGACTGACCCTCAAACTGAGAACCATGCTACGTGCTCATGAGAGGCAGTACAATATATTAGGGAAAAATGGGTGTCAGAGACATCATGGAATCTATTAGAAAACCCAAATGGCAATGGACTGGTCATGTTGCAAGAATGACCGACAACTGATGAACATCATGACTCACAACATGGATCCCCTGGGATCAGATGCTAAACCGAGACCGGCAGAATACAAAATGTAGAGACAAACTAGACAAGTTCAGAAAGTATTGGTTCCGCAATGCCCATGATAGAGAGGTCAGGCAAATCCTGGAAAAGTTCTATGTCCAACGATGGACGATAAAAGACTAATGATGATGATGACATTTGACCCTAAACTTTAACCCTACACCCTAATCTTGAACCAGAACCCTAACCCTAAAGTAAAATCTGTGGGAGGGGGTACATAGTAGAGATGTAGAAATAGTGTGGAAATATAAGGTATAAACAGGTCTGATTAGTCACTCAATAGAAACTTCTATGTGACTGATGTCTTTCAGCAGCAGGCTGAGTTAGGGTGATCATTTCAAAAATTGGAAAAAGGGTAATCAATAAATAAGTCTCTTTTCTTGCCTTCTCTTGGATCACTGAAAAGTGTGAATTTTCAAAAATCAAGTGGGCACAAACTACGGACCAATTTAGCATGAACTTTCATTGTAAGTTAAATCCCCCACTAAAAAATTATTTTCGGGAAGAATTTAAAAAAAAAGAAAAGTTTTTCTAAACATGATAAACAGCAGATGTTGAAAGTTTCAGCCCTCTTGCTCCTTTGATGCATACTGTACATATGATACATGTATACATACATAGCCAGTCAGCTGGACCAACTTCTAAACTGAAGAAACCTATTTTGACAGTTTTGGTAGACAGTTTCTGATAATGTTTGGGGATGTCTTCCATTGCAATGTAATCACCTGCAAAAAATTCACCAGGATGAATTTAGTGGACACTGCTAAAAAAGTTGACGAATTAGAATAAACATCTATTTCCTTGTTTTGATTAAGAAATAGGATTGGTATATGCAGAATGACAATGTATAAAATGATCCCTAAATTCACAAAAAAATAACCTCTGCTAATTTCCTCTCAGACATGGAAATGATGCTATCACAGCAAAATCTAAAAATTCCATCAGATATTAATAATTTACAGATTCTATTGAGAAAAGGAAAAAGTAACGCAAAGAATTTTCACAGAAGTTGATAGCAAAGGTCTTTGGTAAAACTTGTCAGGTAGGGTATTGAATCACTGGAGTCCCTCAAATGGTCCGACCAACCTACCAAGTGGGCTACAGATTCTTATCGTTTTCCTCAGCCATGTCTATCCAAGTATGTGTGTATGTGTCTCCTGATGCCCCTGATCACATTTAGGGGGTTGCAACCATGGGTATTTGTATAAGTACCTCACAAAGTGCAATCTGAAAATGTTTTATCCAAAAAGTACTTCTTGGGGCATCTATGGTCATTTTGGACCAACAATGCCCAAATCTTGTTCTGGTATCTTTTTCAGATAATTCTTTTTAAAGATAATCTTAGACAGTCCGTCAGATGATTAGTTCTGGTACAAGGTGATTCATTTATGCAAGGTACTGATGTATGAATTATATCTGAAAATTTTTTTAAAATCCAGATTTTTAGTTATCACTGCCTAGCAAAAGGTGAGAGAAGTATTTTATTCAATAATCATCTTTTTTTTTTTTACTCGAATTTTTTAATTGATCACCTCCTTGTGGAATGCTGCCTAAAGACATTGGTTACTTGATGGTTTCTATGGAGTAACTAACCAGAATACATACATACAGTTCTCATAATAAGTATTTCAACACACAGAAATTTTGTACACATGTGCTCTGAGTTAGTGATAATGATGCTTTGGCTCTGAAACCATGCTTGACCCCAAGGTCATCATCTGAGGAAGGCTTTGTTGGTGACACAGCTGTTGATTTAGCACTGTTATGTTTATGAAAGTATATATATATATATATATATATATATATATATATATGCATATATGGTTGATGAAAAGAAATGTAGTTTAATAAGAGGGTAGACAAGAAGGATAGTTTAATAAGCTCTTTATATATATATATATATATGTATATATATACTGCGGGTCTGAAGTGAAGGTTTCAATTCTGCCTCGCGGTACTGGATGGGATAATGGAAAGTCTATAGCCACACTGAAGAGATGTAATACATCGAAACAGCTGATTGTGGATGACACAATAATTAATGCTCCTCTATTCAGGGTTGAGCACTCTTTAAGTGAGGTAACTCATCCATTGTAGGCTTATGCAATGCTCTTCCATTGGAATAGAGCACTCTGGTGGATGAGGAGTTTCTGCGTAAATGAATATATCGCTTAAATTCAGCCTTACTGACCACCTAGTTCCGTTGTCCAGAGGTAGGATATCGGCCTCCAGGTCCAATGTGAGGGTTTCAATTCTGCCTCGCGGTACTGGATAGGAAAAAGTCTATAGCCACGCTGAAGAGATGTAATACTTTGAAACAGCTGTCTGTGGATGACACAATAATATATATATATAATGTGTACTGTAGAGAATGAGTAAAGTGTTTAGAGGTAAGGTTTATTAATCCTTAGATGTATATGTATATATATATATATATATATATATATATGTATATATATATATATATATATGCATGTATAGTTGAATAAAAGAAATGTAGTTTAATGAAGGGGTAAGAAAGGAGAGGGTAGACAAGAAAGATAGTTTAATAAGCTCTTTATATATATATATATTATCGTTATGATTATTATCAATGTAAGAATGAATAAAAACAGTTTGACCCTCAATCATGGTCAACAATACCAACTTTTGTTCATACAATTTGAGATATTTTGGATATTACACATCACATCCAAAGAAACGTGTCAACATCAAATATTGGAAGAATAAATTAATCTGTTCAAACAAAAGTTGGAATGTTAATGATTCTTCTCAAAGTGATAGACAAGGTCAACAATATTTTTCATTTTTTTCTTGAGTAAAAAACAGTTCTGTAGAACAACGTTCCCTTACATGGCTCAGAAGGGGGCAACGTTGTTCCCTCACTATTTAGCCATGCAGGCTTGCTCCTTACACCACATCAACACATTTGGTAGAGCAGGCAGTCCTACATTCCCACGATTCTTTTTTTAGTGCTGCATCACCGGTAGAAGAAAACATTTAGTTTACTAAAATAATTCAGAAGTTGTATCTTTCCTGCAACCACAGATGTCCCCATCTCCTTGCTCTCTGCTTCCTTGACTGGAAACTCCAAGAAATCTAAATTTAGCCTGCCGCACCTCTAGAACCCGATGGCTGACATCCCCCTTCACATCCTGTCAGGGGTGAGGACAACCTCTATTACATACCCTCATTTTCTTTGTCTCATTCCCATTGCTATTCAGTTTTATCCCCTTAATCTTACTTCTTGAGATAATTAGTTTATAAGGAGTAAACCCTTTAAATTTGGGTCTCTCTAAGAGCTGCCAATTTAGATGTTTTTCATCTAAATCTACATGTTTTCGGTCTTGTCTAGATGTCAGAAATTGCTGTTTAGATGATGAAAAGCGATATGTGTTTCTAC
Organism: Thysanoteuthis rhombus; assembly: GCA_963457665.1. NCBI lineage: Eukaryota > Metazoa > Mollusca > Cephalopoda > Oegopsida > Thysanoteuthidae > Thysanoteuthis > Thysanoteuthis major. Next base: position 27,429,863 of record OY735238.1, on the reverse strand, counting down.
TCTGTCATGCTGATGCTTGCAAATGATGTAGTAAAATAGAATTTTATGTTCTGATGTAGTAAAAATGCTGAATTTAGAGACTAATAAAAAAAAAATGAAAAATATATAAAAAGTAATAAAGGCATAAACCTAAAAAGTTAAAAATCTATTTGCAGTCAAAAGAATGCTATTCTCCAAATTCACTGCAATGCAAAATCATTTATATTCATATATAAAATGTCTTGAGCATCTATTCAATATATGTCGTCATTTTTGACGGGATGGGTAAGTTAGTGAATAATATTTTAATAAAGTAAATTTTGAGGTTTAAATTGCATTGTTAAATAAAATGAGTAACTAGTCTGGTTAGTCATTCAATAGAAACTGTGATGTGACCAACAAAGGTTTTTTGGCAGCATATCATGTTGGGGGTGATCAATGATTAATCACTTCTCTTACTATTTGTTAGAGAGTGATCGTGAGAAATATCCGAACTCTCAAAAAACAAGCATGAACATTGCCAGGCATGAGCTATGGAACCATTTTAGTATACACTTACATCTAAAAACCTTTTTAGGGGGGAAATTTCACAAAAACAAAAAAAAATGTTTTTTCGAGACATAATAGATTTCCAACACTCTGGCTCCATTGGATCAAGGTCAACAATACGCATGACACATAGATAGGTATATGGATATATATATATGCACATTGAGAGGAGAGTGTGTGCAAAATTTTAAGTTTATAGACAGCTATGGCTAAGAAGAGTTGAAAAGAAAGAAAAAGAAAGAAAAAGAAAGAGAATTATAGTAAAGATGAGCAAAGAAAGAACAAGAAGCAATAAATTCTAATAAAAAAATCTGCTTAATGACACCAGATAATTCAATCTAACATCCATAACTTTCTATTTTCTCTTTCTCATTTTATTTCTCTCTATTTTTCCTTCTATCTCTTTATTTCTCTCTTTCCTTCTTTCTTTCTTTCTTCTTTTTGTTGATTGATGACATAGGAATAGAAGCTCTTTCTCTGTCTTCTCTTCTCTCTCTATCCATTATTTAAATTCTATAAACTTTTCATTTCAGTCTCAACCAGAAACGTGAACTTGCTATTGTCATTACATTAAAAAATCCATTCAAATTCAAAAATCTAACTATATTAGGAGTTTGACAATATCCAGCTATCTAGCTGGACTGAATAAAAAAGTGGAAAAACCTATGTTGATAGCCATAAACCACAAGATAATTGTTACCTCCTGTTTCAGACCTCAAGGGTTTCCTAGAAGGAAATGAAACATTCTGTACCACACCCACACTGACAAATTCTATCAAAAACCTTTGCGACCATTTTTTGTGGAAATTCTTCACATTTCTTTTTTATCATTTTTCAGTTTAGTATATAAATTGTGTTGGTGATTTGGTCCATTCCAGAGGTGCATGTTTGGAATTTATATTTCATTATAGAAGAACGGGCTTGGCAGTTTACCAAATTTGATGAAGAAGACTTTTATGGATTTGAATGAACTGTTTCTATATTGATTCGTTGTTTTTCTTTGTTACTTTTTAAATCAATAAAAATTTGCAAGTTATCATTTATTTGTTTTTTGTTTGTTCAATAAAAAATGGAGCCAACTTGTGAGTTTGTTTTTATGTTTCTTTTTCTTACAAAGGCAAAATCATCAAATGCCTTGATTATGGTGTAGAGCTTGACTTATATTTGAGTTGTCCGATTCACTTGCTTTTTTGACTTGTCTTGTACCTACTCAGTTGACAAATTTAGAAATGTAAGGTGGAAAGAATGAACTTTGTAAATTTTGCAAAAACTGCATTATTTCTATGGCAGGCCAGAGAAAAGCAAAGGGGTTTTTTTATAGAAATTAGGTGTCATTCTATTCATTGTTGTACTACTTATATCCATCCTACAATTTAACCCAATACACTGACTAAAAACAAGCAAAATTGGATCATTATGTTTACAATACAGGGAAGGTAACTGTTTGAGTTTTTATTTTCCATATTCTTTTATTATATGAAAAAATATGTCCCAAAGGAGAAAAGTTTTTTCTTGCTATGCCTCCAAATCTAATCAATTCTTCTGCAATCAATGGCCCATTCCTTGAAAAATGTCATTGTATATGTTGCATTGTCCCTTGTTTGAGAGCAAATTTCTTGGTTAGGTTCCATGGTTCAGCTCCATAGGTAACAATCGCAAGGAAGGTTGCTTTACATCATATAGAGAAATTGCAAGACAGCGCAGTATACTAGAGAAACAAAAGAGTCAGAGATATTGTAGTATCAATTAGAAAACTCTAATAGCAACGGGCAGAACATCAGGCAACTGCTGGGCTCACAATATGGATCCTCAGATATCATTTACAAAATTGTGTTCAGCAGAAGATACGATGACAACTCCAGGAATCCAGGAGATATTGATGCTGCAATACCAACAATAAAGAGATCTGGCAAATATATGTCCAATGACAGCTGTTAAAGAGCAAATGATGATGATGATGATGATGAATCAGGAGTTATTGTTGAAGCCAGAAGAAACCTAAAACTTATCAAAAGTGGGTGAGACTTTGCCATGAGTCAGGCTTATTTGAATGTTCAGAGTCAGGTTGATTGTTTTTCCTCTCCTCAGTCCCCTCCAGCCCACACCATCAGGTGATGGAATAAAGCAGGGTTACCATTTTGGCCATTTTATGGCCAATTTTGACAAATCTGACCTTTTTAATAAAGCATCTAACCATAAACATTTCAGTTTTGCCATATTTACTTTTTCTTTTTTTTAATAAAATAAAGCAATGAAATGTAACCATGTCTAAAACTGTACGTTTACTTGATCATTTTTTTGTAATGACAGGGAGGGGGTCTATTAAGGATTGCATGAAGGTGTCAGTGGTCTAAAAAGTATGGGGACTCCTGCTTTAGGAGTTTGATGTATAAGATTGTTTGAAACAAGTTGACTGTTGTAGTTGCATTTTTGATGAATTCTAATCTTTGGTGTGTACTGCAGTATTGCAATATTTTATGAACAATTTTAGCATTTGGCAATATTCAGCCATTTTTGCGTGTTTTTGGCCAGAAACATCTCCAGCTATCTGACAACCCTTGAGTGGAGGGCATTTCGGGGTGATGAGGGCGGTCGCATGTTTACAAGAGGACTTGCTGTTACCAAGTCATTCAATCATATCGCGTTTCTGGAATTCCCTACCCATCTGAAAAAGAGACGAAAAGCCAACGTAAACACCTTTTCATTATTTGGTCACTAAATATCAAATAACCAAGTCCAAGTTTCAGTTACTTTTTAGCTTGAAGTTTATTGAGGACTAGGCCAAGAGTTCATTTTCTACCTGTTGAGGATCGTTCTAAATGAGTGGTCCTTCACCTTTTTTGCCTCATGCTCACCTTGAAGGCTCAAAAATTTGATGTAAACAAATTTGGGTGTGAAAAGGTATGATGTTGAATCCAGGAATTTAAAAAGATATTACGATTTCAAGTCATGAAAGATATCTGTGAAGAAACAAGTTATACTGGTATAAAGACTTTAAGTCACTTATAAAATTTTTTGTTACATCTTTATTGTGTTAAATTTAGTAACAACAACTTATTTACTTCATCTCTTTCATACCTCAAAAGGTCAACAAGTTGAGCATTAGTTACTCTTTTGTAAAATTAGTAATTAATAGTATTGTACAATTAGGAATAGTAGTCGTATTATATAATTAGGAATTAATCTGTTAAGCTTTAACACAGCTCAGGTGTGAGACAGGGAACGCTGTTCACTCTTCACAATCTAACTCCAAATTGTCCCCCAAAGCACCTAACGTTTAGAATCAATCTTTGAAATATTTGTCAAAATTGCCTTAGCTTCTCTGTGGTTCACTGAACCAATTGAACAATTTTGAGACAAAATGCAATTTATTTGAGTCTGTTTTCTGTCCATAACCAAAAAAATAATTGTTATTTCAGGCAAGCCTTTGCGAAGTTGGCAACAGGTCAAGACCAGATGGGAAAAGTAAGTTCAATTTTAAACTGCTCATTAAATGATCTTGTAATCAGTTCTAAATACACATGATTTATTTATGGGTATGTACATGAACATGCAGTAGATACGATCCTACTTACAAATAACAAAGTGAGTGATGTCCTTACGCTGGCTACAACCTCAACTGCCCCTTCTCGGGCTCCACATATCATGTTTTGATTCACTCAATTACAAGTAACAGAAGAATGATTAATTAAAAAAGAAGGTAATTGCAATAAACTTTATTCAAAATGAATGTAAGACAGGTCTGTTTATTCATTCAATAGAAACAATCACATGACTTTTGGAAGCATGCTGTGTTCAGGGAGGTCAATTAAAAAATTGTAAAAAGGGGTGATCAATGAATAATTTACCAAACCCACCTTTTGTTGCGCAGTGATTTTTGAAATATTCAGATTTTCAAATAACATGAGAGAATGCTGCCAAACAAACCAAGAGACCAATTTTGTGTAAACTTACATTGTAAATTGAATGTCCCCATTGAAAACTTATTTCCAGAGGATTTTGAAGAAAATGTTTTCTCTAGATTTAAATTTTCAACCCTCTGGTGCCATTGATGCAGCCTGTAGACGTGAAATATATAGAGATAGTCAGCCAGGTAGAACCACATGAAAACTGAAGAAACCTATATTGACCGGTGGACAATTTTGGTTCGAGGTTGAAAATCTCTAACAGAACATGTGAAGTGATTTTTGGAGTGCCTGATAGCCTATATGCTAGAGGGCTGAAAATTCAAACATTTACTCCTTAACACGTCAAGAAAGAATGTTTTTTTTTAAATTCTCCCCTTAAATAGGTTTTCAGTGGGGGAGGGGGATTTAATCTTCAAAGTAAGTTTATACTAAATTGGTCCCTCAGTTAGTATTGAACAGCATTCATGCTTATTTTTTGAAAATCTGAACTTTTTTAGTAATCACTACTCAACCAAAGATGAGAGAAATAACTTATTTGTTTTTTTCCAATTTTTTAATTGATCATCAAAAACATGATATGTTGCCAAAAGACATTGGTCACTTGACTGATTTCACTATCCATTGTGTGCAGAATATAAAGTTTCTTTTCTGAATGTTTAGAAGTGGGTTAAGTCTAGATTCATAGATGAATACAAATAATTGTTAAAAACATATGAATGACTTAAACCCAGCAGAAGTGTTTAAACCAGTTTATTGTGGGTAGAGGAGATTAATAATAGCAATAACAATAGCAGTTACATGTATAACAGATTGGATATATGTGAAAAGGTGTTTTATTCTCAACCTCCCAGTGAAGTCTTTTGGCAGCATGTTGTGTTGGAGTGATCATTTAAAAAAATGTAAAAAAGGGGAATTCTCTTGTCTTTTGTTGGGGACTAAAATATCCAAATTTTATAAAAACAAGTGCAGGCACAAACTAAGGGACCAATTTAGCATGAATTTACATTGAAAATTGACATCCCCCCACTAAAACTTTATTTTGGAGGGGAATTTTTAAAAAAGTAAAAACATTCTCCCTACTCATTGAGGAGAATGTGTGTGCAAGATTTCGAGTTTCAAGTATGAATGGTTAGGGCTGTATGAAGTCCATATACATAGATGCATATAAATGTCAGAACACACAAATAACCTAAACCCCAATAGATACATAGATATAAATTAAAATCAGAACACACGAATAACCTAAACCCTAATAGATTCATAGATACATATAAATGTCAGAACACATGAATAACCTAAACCCTAATAGTTACATAGATATATATTAAAATCAGAACACATGAATAACCTAAACCCTAATAGTTACATAGATACATATAAATGTCAGAACACATGAATAACCTAAACCCTAATAGTTACATAGATACATATAAATGTCAGAACACATGAATAACCTAAACCCTAATCGATACATAGATGCATATAAATGTCAGAACACATGAATAACCTAAACCCTAATAGTTACATAGATACATATAAATGTCAGAACACATGAATAACCTAAACCCTAATCGATACATAGATGCATATAAATGTCAGAACACATGAATAACCTAAACCCTAATAGTTACAGAGATACATGTAAAGGTCAGAACACATGAATAACCTAAACCCTAATAGTTACAGAGATACATGTAAAGGTCAGAACACATGAATAACCTAAACCTGATATTCAAACCAGTGTTGTTGGTAGCAGTTATCAGCACAGTTGGCTGTTGATTGGTTGCTGTAAAGTTTTTTTGATAAATTAAAAATGTACCATAGAAATCTTTGAAAACCTCAATTCAGTCAAAATGATTTTATTTTTAAACTTATACTTCTATCCAAACGGTTGGTGGTTGTCCTTTGATCATTTTAAAAGACAGAAGCCTCCCATGTTTTCTGTGGTCTGCAGCTTTGGCTTTTATATTTCTCAGTTTCAGAAAACTTATGATGCCTTATTTTTACAAAAAGATTCTTAAGGAGTTGGCAAATTTTTTAAGAATATTAAGGGGTCTACAGTGAAATAAAAAGTCTGAAAACCTGCTGCCCTGATAAATACTTTAATTGTAACCTAATGTCTATCTGTTTATGAGGTGGTAATTTCTTCTTTCTTCTCTCAGCCAACCTGTTTCTAAGCGAAGAGAAACAAAAAAACTCAGTCTATGAATAACATTTTATGCAAATTAAGAGACGGTCAATTTGACAAAAAAACAAGGAGAGACACTTTTAAAATTCCATTCAAACCAAAACAAGAACAAATGAATAAAAAACTGTAAACTAAAACTGACAATATCCACTTAAGTTTCTTCAGTTTTTAAGTCAGTTTGGCTGGCTATATATATTGCTCACAGACCACACCAATGGAGCTAGAGGGCTGAGAATTTAAACATTGAGTATATCATGTCTAGCAAAATTTTTTATTGTTTTTTGAAAATTCCTCTCCAAGATAAATTTTTAGTGATTCAATAAACAATGTAAGTGTATGCTATATTAGTCACCACGTTTGTGTCTGGCAGCATTCATACTTCTTTCTTTGAAAATTCAGACTTTTTTAGTGATCACTGCCAGATAAAAGGTGAGAAAAGTAGCTTATTCATTGATCACCCTTATCCAATTTAAAAAATTTTTTTTTTACTGTTCTCCCCAAATGTGGCATGCTGCCAAAAGACATTGACAGTTTTTATTGAGAAAGTTACTGGACATGTTTCAGTTTTCCTTTCTCATTTTTTTGCAAAGGTACCAATGGCTATCTCAATACTCAAACTCTTCCTCTGATGGATGGGGATTGGGCAAAACTTCTCGGCTCTTTCTCTTTTGCGATTTGTCTGAATATTTTTTCGAATGAATGGAATTTTCGAAGTGAACACTTTTCCCAAGGATATAAACATTACAAGACTGGCTGCTTCAGAGTCAAACTCTGCTCTGACCTAAGCTTAGATGACTTTGTTTATAAATTTTGAAAATATTGAAACTTTTGTGGAAACATTTTTCCTTTAATTGAACGAGATCATTAAATTTGGTCATGGAAGAGGACATAATAAAATAATGTCCAGATATTTTTCTGTATAAATGGCATAGAAATCTAGATTGTGTTCATCTTTCTCAGTAGCCTTGAAGGGTTCTAATTTGTTGTCTGTGTGATTGTCATTACTAGTGATTGTCATTACTAGGGAAAAAAAGTCATCTCTAGAGTAGGAGTTTGACGAAATTGTAACTTTTATCAGATTTGAAACCAGACTCATGCAGAGCAGGTAATAGGCCGTTACAAGATAGGAAATATAGGCCCTATATCAAACTGCACATCATATATATTTGTAATCAGTATAAATACATGAAATTTATAAGTTTATAAATGTGAAAATACATATAGTATACATGATGTATTTATAACAGAAATCATTAAAGAGCTACAATGATTTATGAAAAAAGCTTATAGCAAGCAGTTTTATTAAAAATGTACATAAGACAACAGAGTACAGTATTCTGTTTATCATCATAAGTCTTTTAACGTCCGTCATTGGACATAGACTTTCCCCAAGATTCGCCACACTTCTCTGTCATGGGCGTTGTAGAGCCAGTATCTTCCGAATTTGTCTAGCTCATCTCTCCATCTAATATTCTGCCGGCCTCGGTTGTGCATGTGATATCAGGGAATCTATGTCATGAGTCGCGATGTCCGCCATTCTTGCAACATGGCTAGCCCACTGCCATTTGAGATTTTCAATGGATTCTATGATGTCCCTGATTCCTGTCTTTTTCCGGATGTACTGTGCTGTCTTGTGGTCTCTCCATGTAAGGCCCAGCATAATTCTTTCATGTGTACGTTGCATAGTTCCCAATTTGTGGATCTGTCTCTTGGTTAGGTCCCATGTTTCATCTCCATAAGTGACTATTGGGAGGATGCATTGGTTATACACCCTTCTTTTTAGGATTAATGGGATCTTCTCATTTTTGAAGGTTGAGTGTGATTCTTTGCTTGATTCCTTCTTCTTTTGAGGGTGTCATGGAGATTTGTTGTCCTAGGTAGATGTAATGATCTACTTTCTCGAGTTCTGTGTCCTCAATTTTGAACTTGGTGTTTTTATCTCTGATGTTGTTGTTGCACATGATCTTCGTCTTGTTGAAGTTCATGTGTAGGCCGACTTTCTTGCTCTCTTTATTTAGTTCATCTATCATTAAATTGAGGTTGTGTAGGTTCTCTGCGAAAAGGGCAATGTCGTCTGCAAATCTGAGGTTGCTCAGATACTCGCAGTCTATTTTGATTCCTATACTTTCCCAGTCTAGTCTTCTGAAGATCATCTTGAGGCAGGCGGTGAAGAGTTTGGGTGAGCTGGTATCACCTTGTCTCACTCCTTTCTGAAGCTGAAAGGGGTCCAAGTCTTTATGCAGCCTGATAAAGGAGCTGCTGTATACTGGATCTACACCTTGTCAAGTGATGGCCTCCATAACTTTAGGGATTTTTGCTGAGTCAAACGCCTTTTTGAAGTCAATAATAGTACATTCATGTTGATTCTGCACTTAGAATTTACTGCTAAACTCCAGTCCAATTTAGAGATGACTTCATTTCCCTTCTGTAATGTAAACAATCCTCACCGAATTCAGTTGTGTAAACCATATCTCTATCCTGTCTCGTAAAACCAAACAGTTATATAATATTAACATTTCCCTGCCATGATTTTAAATCAGACCTAGTGATTGCTAGGTGGCTCTCTTACAAACTGAGCCTAACTGACAAGTCTTATATTTTTACAAATTTATTATACATAGAATACAAAAGTTGCTGTAATCATCTTCATTTAGAATAGAAGTTGGAGCAGAGTGTGACACTGCTTCAACCAGTCTTGTCTGCATTATCCTTTCATTAATTTTCTTTGAAATATTGATATTTTGGTCCATAGGGTCCTCCTGACATCTCTTTATCGGAGGAAGAAATTGCTGGGCCATGCCAATTGGTACTCCTGCCAACTACTCTATATTTTTGAATGTTTGAAACTGGTTAACTTGTTTCAAGGTATTGTTCCCTCTACACTGAATGAGTGTGTGCATGCGCAAAAGTTCTGTGAACAGTGTACAAAGGAAATTTATGTACAAACAGAAGATTTTAAATTCTGTTCATTGTTTACTGAGTTTTTATTGAGAAAATATTGACTCATTAATTCAAAAGTGCGTACATACTTTTGTCTCTGGAAAAAAAGTTGAACAACACAAGGTTTTCGTATACACTGACTTCTAAAAATTAGAGGGGATATTGCCCCAAGGTCTAACATCGTGCAACTGTGATATAAATCTGTATCTGTCTCGTAAAATCAGCAATTATTTATGGACAGAAGAAATTTGAATATTTTTTCCTGTAAATTGAGAAGTTCAAATTTTTGTGAAGGTGGCAAATTGGGCCAAGCCTTGAAACTTTCTCCCTGTTGAATTGTACAAATATTTCATCAAGTCATTAAAACAACTATTTCTATCATAAGAGACTATCAACCAAAACTGTCACCTGAACTGTCAACATAGGTTTCTTCAGTTTTCAAGTAGGTCTGGCTGTCTGGCTCGCTATGTAAATGCTATGTATAACAATGAAGCTATAGGACAGAAATTTTAAACATTTACCCTATATTATGTCTAGAAAAAACAATTTATTCATTTTCTGAAAAAAAATTTTTTTTGGGGGGGGGTCATTTTACAATGTAAGTTTGTGCTGAATGGGTCCCTCAGTTTGTCCTCGATAGTGCTCACACTGGTTTTTTAGAAAAAAATTGTTCTTTTTCATAATCACTGCACAACAAAAGGTAAGAGGATTATCTTATTTGTTTTTTTCCAATCTTTTAATTGATCATCCAAAACATGGCATGTTTCCAAAAGACATTGGTCTCTTGAACAATTTCACTATGTGTGCAGAATTTAAAGTTTCTATTCTGAATGTTTAAGGCTGGACAAAGTCAAGATACACGAATTGATAAATATACGATGATATTGTAGATGGGAAATAATCTGACAGAATGTTGATGAAAATGACAATTGGAAGGTGAAGTGAAAAACTCAAGAGATAGATGTTATGACTCAAATTTTTTTATTATTATTCTGTGGGTGCACATAGATAAATTTCAACAGGGGCCAGCCATCTTTTTCAGAGAGACACAAATACACATAGATAATTGCTAAACAAATGAATGACTTCAACCCAACAAAAGTGTTTAAAACAGTTTCTTTTTTTAAATTGTACTTCCTTATGATCACTGCACAACAAAAGTTTTTGAATTGATTGCCCCCAACACTGCATGCTTCCAAAAGACATTAGTCTTGTGAGGGTTTCTATTGAGTGACTTAGACCTGTATGTTTTTTTTCAAGAATAAAGCTGAAGATTTTGTGTTGTAATATTATTCCATGTGATGTTGAATTTCTCAATTCCCAGAGGGTACTTTGAGGAAAAAAATCATATCATCGTATTTCCGAAACATCAATAAAAATTAATTGCTTTCATCATTTGCCCCTCCTTTCTCAGAAGATGCGGAAGAACATGAGGAGTGTTTATTGTGGGAAAAATTTCCGAAAAATTTTCTGGCATTCGAAACAAATCACTTATCAAATTTCTTCAGCGGAAAAAGTTGTGTAATTCGAAGAGTGCTGCTTTTTTAGTGACAAGAATGTGGGGTGCATTGAGGTGAAATGTTGGATTTAAGATCTGGTTTTGCAGTTTCAAATCCAAGTGGTCTAGTATTATTTAGCACTTTCACCCTTGGGAAAGGTATGTATACATCGAATCTTTCTTGAATACATTCACATACAAATTCACTCTGAGAAAACAAGAATTGGCTTTTCATTCTAAATTTCTGAGATGAGGAATTATCATTATTGCTCACTGATCTATTTCAAGTACTATCTCCATTTTGGTTGTTTTAGTCACAATGTTTTAGCTGTTGTGCCCTCTGGCCTTTTTCTCGCAATAAATGGGCAAATTGATAAAGATGTTTGTTAAGCATATTTAGAAGTCTGCCACGCAGTTGCAAGTCTAAAACCTCGGTCAGATTGTGCTTAAGAATCCTATTAAGGGACAAAATTTTCTAAAAACAAAAAAAAAACATTTTTCCTTGACATAATAAGGAGTAAATGGTTTAAATCTTGAGCCGTCTAATTCCATTGGTGTGGGCAGTACGTGTAATGCATGCATAGCCAGCCAACCAGCCAACCGGCCAGTCGGCCAGTCGGCCAGCCAGCCAGCCAGCCAGCCACTCTAATTTGAAAATGGAAAAAGCCTATGTTGACAGTTTTGGTGACAGTTTTAAGCTGATGGTTTCTAATATTTTGGCCACAAAGACTAGATGTTACATGTGGTCAAAATTAAAGTCGAACATCAAAGGATTTTTATTACCAAATCTCCATAGTGCCACAAATCACTTGATCAACCAGCCCAGTGGACAACAGATTCTTCTTTTTTTGCTTGTGTGCGTGTGTGTGTGTGTGTGTGTGTGTGTGTATGTGTGTGTGTGTGTGTGTGAGACCGTCCATGTCTGGGCTCTCCTGGTCACTGCTTTGGAGCTATACCCTTGAGAATTTGCATGAGTACCCCATAGTCCGAGGATGTTTTTTTTTTTCTCCAAAAAAGGGCTCTTTGGGGTGTCTATGGTCATTTTGGGTCAACAATGCCCAAATCTTGAGCGGGTATTTTTTTTAGATAAATGATCTATTTTTCAAGATAAATTTTTAGATAATTTGTTCTGGTACACTTGCGGGCTACGATGATTCATTGATATGAGGTACACATATATTGATTCTCAATATTAGATGAAGTATTGTAATCCTCTATTTTATTATTTTGTCTACTTTTTCCCTACATTTTAAGTGTCAACTTGAGTTTCTTCAATTTATAAGTGCATCTGGCTGGCTATATATGCATGTATCACACATACAAGATGCACCAAATGAGCTGGGGGTGAGGCTGAAAATTTTGATATTTATTCCTCATTGGTGTAAGGTAAAATAGTTTTTTTGTTTTTTCAAAGTTTTACACCAAGTAGGTTTTTGTGATGGAGATTCACTTTGCAATGTTAGTTTAGGCTAATGTTGGTCCCTTTGCATATGTTTTTATATATATAAATATTTGTATCTTATCTATTGCATAAAAATATATATATGTCTATAGAAATACATCATGTATACACTATATGTATATATATGTATATGTGTATGTGTGCGTGTATATATATATATATATACATATATATGCAGATCGTTACATTGGACAGTTTATATATATACAGTCAAGAAAGTATATATATATATATATATATATATATATATATATATATATATATATATATATATTAGTATGTATTAACTAGGACCACCTGTTTTACATCAGAGTAAAGAAGATTTTTTCAAAATTTTTGACAAAATTGGTGTTCCTGTCCAACCCTTTTGAAAGCTTCCTACCCTGCCCCCCAGGGACTAAATATCTTGTAAAACTTTCTCCCAGCCCTCAGGGTCAAAGACTTTCTGAAACCTCCCCCCATACCTAGGGACCAATGTTCTTCTGAAACTTTTCCCTCCCTCTGGGGGCCCAAGATCTGTGTGGTAGCAAATACCAATCCTTACATCCACAAGGCTCAAGTTAAGCGGAACAAATTCTAGTTTATCCCCTACAATCATGTTACGAAGACATTTCCGCCCCCACAGGTCTACTCAGCCTAATTCCCTGATAGAGCATGTGACTCAAGGTTCAAGGCTGAAACCTAATTGATAAATAGACTTCGCTGTTACACCCAAATATTCTGTCTTGTTCAGAGATGAATATCAGGAGAAATTCATAAATATAGGCATATACACACACAAGGACACATACACACACACACACACACACACACACACTCACATATATACATATATATATATATATATATATATATATATATATATATATATATATATGTATATGATTATAAATTGTGTTTTTTAGAAACTCTCACTTCTCCTGTCATTACTTAGACTTGACAATGTAAATGGAATAAACATTAAAGAAAATGGGGCTGCTACAGGAATCAAACCAATGACCGATAGGGTAGCTGCTTCAATGTAGCATTGCTCTTACCATTGGGCTAAATAGTTGCTAGTAATGCAAGGACTCAAAAAACTGTTTTCACTCCAAATTCTCATCTTGTTTATTCTCAGTCTATATGCTCTCTTCGTTTCTTTTGACGCAACTGTTATGAATTAGGAAATGGGTACATGATCCGACAGAATGATTATAAATTGCATTATATTATACGGGAATTCTTATTTGAAATGATCTGTCATCTCATGCTTAATCTATCACTTGGCCTAGACAATGTAAATAGAGTAAACAATTAAAGAAAATGGAGCTACTGCAGGAATTGAATCTATGATCAATCGGGTAGCTGCTCTAATGTAGTGTTGCTCTTACCATTGACTAAACAGCTGCCACGTTAACCGTATAATGAGGGGGGATCATTTCAGAGAAAAGTTTCTAAATAATTTAACGCATTTTCTAATCATTCTGTCTAATAATATATCCATTTCTTAATATATATATATATATATATATATATATATATGTATGTATATAGTATCCAACAGAATGATAAAGAATGACAATTTAGGGAATAATTATCGCTCAGACTGAATTACTTACAAGCATATTGAGTTTTATATATGTATGTCTGCATCTTACCACTAAGTCGGTTTTTTGTTCAAAAGTAGTTTATCATTATTAAAAATCAATAATATTAAGTTTATCTTCCAGAGACAAGTAACATTTTTTTGCAAACTGGTGTAGTTGTTATAAATTCCCATTTCATAATAAGGGTTGGTCTTCCTTCCTTTAATTTCTGGATATAAATGGATGAAGATATGATACTTTTATTTTCTTTATTTTGGAAAGAATATCTGTGATTATTGAATCGAATGTGAAAGTGAATATCCATTGCGCTTACTGAAAATTTTGATTCATAATACTTTTCAATAGTGTTCACCTCGATTTATAAATCACATTTGCATGATTACATTTTTGTTAAATTTGGCAATTTTTAATATTTTTTGGTTGCTCTTTGGTACAAATTCATTTTGATTTTGTTTTGTCTATTCATGATTATTTTGTCGTTGAGTTTTTCAATAATTTTAGCCATTTTGCTAGTGCATGAATAGCTCACTTTAAGAGTATTTTTATTAGATATTTTATGTGAAATGTAATCATTAGGGAAATATTTAGTAGTAAGATGAATTTTCGATGTTGCTTTTAACTTTTGAGAAATGGGATAGACCACACTGAACAGTCATTTTTTTTCTCTTTGTTTTTCCTATCTTTATTCTGATCATATTCTAATTTTGAGTTTAATTTGCCAAGTCTTAAGGTGTTTATATATGGTTATCTTATATTGTGAAATATTTTTTTTATTTGTGGAATTGTTTGGGAGTCTTTTCCCTATAGTAAGGTTTTTGTTTAATGATATCAAGTGGGTGATTTGAATTTGAGTTTTTATGTAGTCCTATGTCTTTATTTTTTCTAAGATGCCTGTAAGAATTATTGTTTAGGTTATGAAAAATAAACAAAACGGCATATCAAATTAAGTAATATTTTTCTTGCATGAATATTGCATTGTATATTTCATATGATATTTCATATATATGTACATCACTAACGTTGAAGTTATGATCTAGATCCCTTAACAGTATTGTGAATTATCATCAGCACTTTCCCAACAGATTTCTCATAACTAAAATACATAAACTTTTAAATGTCAAATCCAGAACTCCAGTAAAAAAAAATAAATGTAAAAGTGTATGAATAAGATCTTGTATTGATTTTCATTAAAACTTAATAATTGCAGAGAAGCATGGAACAAAATAGTAGTATGGATTCCATGAGTACATATATATATATATATATATATATATATGTGTATATATATATATATATACATATATATATGTATATATATATATATGTGTATATATATATATATGTATATATATATATATATATATATATATATATATATATATATATATATATGTATATATATATATATATATATATATATATATATATATATATATATATATGTGTATATATAGATATATATATATGTATATTTTATTGTGTCGTCCACAGACAACTGTTTTGTTGTATTACAACTCTTCAGTGTAGCAATAGACAATCTGTTATCCCATCCAGTACCACAAGGCTGGATTGAAATCTTCACTTCAGACCCCAAGGCCGGTGTCCTACTGCTGAGCCTCAAAATTGGACAGTCAGTAAGGCTGAATTTAAGCAATATATTCTATTTTTGCTTGAATTCCTCATTCACCAGAGTGCTCTATTCCTATGGATGGATAATTTTACTAGATAGAAAAAGATGAACATGGATCAGAGGATGGGCCAGATTGAAGGATATTCTACAATTATTTATGTGGTAAAAATGGAGATGGGCTTGACACTTAGTAGGAAGAAAAGACAACAGATGATACAAAAAAGTAACTGGTTAGTACCCATGGAACATGAAGACAATAATTAAAGACCTAACACAAGATAGAGGGATTAGATAGAAAGGTATGCTGATAAGACCTGGCAGAGGTTAGCGCAGTCATGATCATCATGGAAGTGTCTTGTCCTAGAGTGGGCTTATAATGTATGATGATGATGATGATGATGATGATGATACTTTGGGACCCAAAACAATGCCTAATCTCTGGGTCATTATTTGATGAAGGCTTTGCTGACAAAGCAGTTATTGTTTTCACAGCAGTATGTGTATGAAATTATGTTATAGACTTCTAGGTAAGTTTATATCTTAGTGCCAACACTGTTACCCGGAAAAAATGACACTATCTTTTTATATGGGTACATTTGGTTGAGGGTACATAGAACAATTTTAAAGCACTGTTATTCTTTATTGATTATAAGGTTTCCACCTTCAAAATCCCTTACCCTAGGTGGGAAAGCCTGCATAATTTCTATCAAAGTAATGGAATCCTTAATGGAGAGTATTCGAGCATACCTAATGGTTTTAAGGGGGGGGGGATGCAGGCCTCAAATTTACCAACTAAGTGGGCATGTAGGGCTGTAATTTGCCAATAAAGTGTGTGTGCAGACTGAATAAGGGAAGAAATTGCTGCCAAGTATGGTTTGTGTTTTATAGTTGTTTTTGAAATTTGGCAATAATCAGCTACAATCAGATCAATTTTTATATATCTCATAAGTTAAATGTTGGAACTGGACGGTCAGTAAGGCGGAATTTAAGCGATATATCTATTTGCACAGAAATTCCTCATCCACCAGAGTGCTCTATTCCTATGGAACAGCATTGCATAAGCTTATGATGGATGAGGTACCTCACTTAAAGAGTGCTCAACCCTGAATAGAGGAGTATTAATTATTGTGTCATCCTGAGACAGCTGTTTCAATGTATTACATCTCTTCAGTGTGGCTATAGACTTTCCATTATTCCATCCAGTACCACGAGGCAGAATTGAAACCTTCACTTCAGATCCCAAGGCCAATATCCTACCTCTGGATCACGGAACCGGACGGTCAGTAAGGCTGAATTTAAGCGATATATCTATTTACACAGAAATTCCTCATCCACCAGAGTGCTCTATTCCTATGGAAGAGCATTGATATATATATATATATATATATATATATATATATATATTCATATATATACATATATATATATATATATATATATTCATATATATATATATACATACTCACACACAGACATATATATACATATATATATATATATATATACATATATATATATGTGTGTGTGTGTGTGTGTGTGTATGCATATTTATGTACATACATACATATATACTAATTCAGAGCTTATTCATCAAATAAAATAACTATCTAATAAAACTCCAGAACAAATCAATAAAAGAAATTGAACATTTTCTTGTATTAAACTCGCCAAATCTAATCGGCTATCGTAGATTTTTAACGGCTAAATTCGGGAAAACAGCGAGATTTTTCCAGAAAATAGTCCATTTGTCAACCCGGAAAAAATTTGCGAGTAGTTACAGTATAAGGGCAGGGAGCATCATCTCCTACATCCCACATTTTATACGCCCGTGGGAAAGTAGTCAAACTTGTCAACATGTTTTGGAAGGCGTTACTAACACTTGTTACGTAAGCAGATTCGAAAAAGTGTTATAGATGTAGTCCATAGCATTAGAAGAGGAGACAACTCTCAAATAGTAAGACGAGTTATCTTTCCTACATTATATCATCTGCAGAAATTTTTGCTTCATGATATTAACGTAAGATATTTTATAATTGCTAGACTGATCGCCCAGACGTATGGGCACCCACTGGGGACTGAGGGTAGGGGTATAGAAAATGGTGCATTACCTCTTACCTCCCTGGATCAGCCTCTCACTAAAGGTGATGTGGTTTGAGAGTTAAAACCTTATAGTCAATAAAGGATAATGGTTCAGTAATACTGTTTTATGTAACCTCAACTAAATATTAGCAATTGAAAATACTGTACAATTTTTTGATGGTTCTAGCTCTATCTTGTCATGCATCTCCATAAAATATCTAGTTCACCATTTGACATTTGGATTATAAAATGTGTTCAACTTGCTTTCACTACAAATAGCGCCAACGCCTTCCTTAAAGGTGAAATATCTACCTTGTAACAAGGTTGCCTCTCAAATATACTCCGAATATACTCTTTTACAACCACGCCCCTGGAAAAGTGACTGAGGACGTCCAGGGGGGGGTCAGAAAATCGCACAAATTGTTCGAAATGATCTACAACCTAGCATCAGGATGATTGCAGGAATGGTATTCATCGCTAATGAGATTGTCTGGCATTTTTTGCACAAAAAAGGAGGAAATATTCCCAATTTCACCCAAGAAGGAAATTCCCAACCAGTTTCGGGCCGAAAGTTGCTGTCAGCCAGGACGTTAACTCATGGTGTCACTTACCCTCCTTCCAGAACTTGCTATCTTCCAGGATATCTGGAATTTTGGTGATCTTTTGTACTAATACTATTCATTATTCATCATGATTCCCCAATATTTTGAATCAATTGAAAAATTCTGGAGATATCGTGTGGACATTCATGAGCGTATATCCAAATGCATTGGAAAAACGGCAAAATATCTCTCTATCAAAAAACATTCCTGGATCCACCCCCAAAATTAAGCGAACTTTTTTTTACCCTATTGCCTACGCTTCTGCAAAACTTCATTGAAATTCACTGAGCACCTTTGGAGGTATTGTGTGTACAGACAGATGTTTTATTAGGGAAAAGGAATTACCAAGAAACTGTATAAACAATTTTAAGCATTCATGTTGGCATCCGCCCCACCCCGCTTGGTCCACTGCTGCCCCAAACCCTTCTATATCTTTGATATAGTAAAAGAAATGATCATAAACAGGAATATTGAACAATTATTCTTTTCTTGGCTCTCAAATGGAAACACACTTGATAACAATTGAACTTTGCAAACGAATTTGACTATTGAAAGAAAGATATATTTCTTCCTATCCTAGAATTATCATTTAAAGTTGTTGAGAAAGTTGAATTGTCTTTCTATGTGTATAATATTCTTTTGTGTATTAAACGTGCTGTATAGAAAGCTCAATCAATGACTTGGCTCTTTGTCAATTTTCTTACATGAATGCAAATGTTTCCAACTTAACAAAAAGGTATGTTTGTGTGTTTGTGTGCGTATCCGTTTGTGTGTTCTTTACTGTAACTGCAACTGAGCTCTCAGAGTCCATACAGCTCCAATCCAGGTGGCAGAAAAGAAAATTCGAACAATGAACGAGAGATGGAAGGAAAGAGGGGGAAAGCAAGGAAGGAGGAAATAAAGGAAAGAGAGAAAAGAATTTAAAAAATAAAAGAAAGAAGATGCGAAATAATAACTCAAAGCAAATAAATTTGATCATTTATTTGTTGTCCATTTTCGTGTCTTCCCTTGCTGCATGAATACGACTTCTATTCAATCCTCGCGTTTTTTTTTCACCCTTGATATTTTGCCATTCAATATTTCATTTTTTGTCATTGCGATATTTTTGTAGGTGTGCCTGTGCATTGCGTTGATCTACTTTGTGGGTAATCGACACCTGACAGAGGAAGCGCCTAAAAGTGAATTTTATCGTTGAAATCTTTGCACCATACGTAACAAAAATTACCGAAGAAAAATCCGATATAAAAATTAATTCTCTACACCTTTCACATCGATGAAAGGTTCTTTGGATTTTATGATACCGTTTGTACAACAGGAAAAGCGATACGATCCAAGCCATACGGATATCCAAGCAATTCAGACAACCCCGCTTCGACTCTGACGCCAGGACCATCAACGACAAGAATGCTCCTACCTTTAGCTATCTCTTCTCATCTCTTTACATGATCGATCAGATTTACGTTATCATTTTAAGTACTTAATTTTCATTCGTCGTTAACGTTCTTGTACTAAATGAACGTCTTATTTGTCCATCCACATATTTGTATGTGTTATTTTTTCTTTGTTTCATCTCCGCGTCTAAGTTAATACATGGCGCGAATTCTCTTCCTACATTTCCCTTTCTCCTTCCACGTCCTCAAAGCTACACACGCACTACACTTCAAATCACGAGGAGGAACAACTAGACCTAAAGAAGTTACCTACACTAACAACCTTCTTAGCGATTATGATGGGGCACCATCAATATCTTCCGACAATTCCTCTGCAAGAGAATGCCTTTTTTTAGGATCGAAATATCTATATTGACATTGTATTTGTTGCTTTAAAGTTTCTCCAAACTCTCTAAAAGTACATATTTCTTTCATTTAAAAGGTGTAATTACGCAACATAGTCGTCAGAAATTATACTTTTTATAGACTATCATATTAACATGAATATTTTAATCGTAAAAACGTCTTCACTTCATAAAAGTATGATTTGAAAAATATAAATCAATAATCATCCAAGTCTTCCCGTGACATACGGTAAAGAACAAATAAATGAAATCACTATAAAACTTTTACACATTCATATTAACAAAAAATTGAACTCATCTACTTCATTAAGTCATACATGAGCGCTAAGAAGTACATTTTTAATCATTGCATAAACAACATCTTCCTAAGAAGGAAAAATTCGAAAATTGAATTAAAACCTTTGTAGTGCCCCCATACTCTAGTTGGGAAATAAATACGAAACCTTTCTTTTAGCTGGATATCAGGAACGTCACTTCCTTCGGCGACCCCTATGAAAGCCCTAGACGCACATGGTCAAACGCTCATTAGCGCCGGCACCTCTAGCTGGTTATGCTTTTTTGGCCCCGGTACTTGATGCCGGTTACTCTTTCACTCTCTTTCCTCCTCTCTAAGATCGGTATCATTTCGCCGACCTCCCTCCGATCTTGACCATTTTTCCATCTTGACCAATCTGTGTACTGACTTTGCCCACTTCATTTCACCGATGTTGAGGCATCTCAAATACGCATAGCTACGCAGCAACTCAAGCGTGTCCTCACCACATGATCCAAACGTGTAAACATATCTAACACTCGAAAATGAAATGGCAGCGCTTCTTTCTATATGATAACCACGACGACCTCTTCTAATTCTCTTTACTTCGGGAAACACGCGTGGATTAAACTCAATGTATTCTCTGTCTTGCATGGTCTGTCTGTTGAGTGTCTACGAGCGTCTGAGAATAGCCCCAAGTTGCACACACAATTTGGCAATTTCCCCCCCACACACACACATGAACGTACGCACACACAAGCACTGAACCCAGTTTTGAACCTTGATTTCAAAAGCAGTCCAGACACCTCAGCTTCGACTCCGACACCTGTACTATCAATGAAAATAAAGCTCCCATCATTCGCTCTCTTTTCTCTCCTCTTTACACGGTCGATCGTAATAATGATATCATTATATATATTTCATTTTCATTCGTTATTTGTCAATATGTTCCTGTATTAAATGTACGTTTCATTTGTCCATCCAAATAATTGTATGTGTTATTTTTAATTTGTTTCATCCCCGTGTCTCTCTTCATACTAGGCACACATTCTCTTCATGCACCCCCCCTTCCTTCATCAACTTTTCCACTGACGTCCATAATTCCGATAGGCGCCCATTGTCCAACGAAAACTGTTATAACAATCTAGAATCATAATTTCTACAAACGGTTTTCTTACCAACATGGATATATCCCACACCTTTTATTTCTACAAATTTTCAAAATTGATTCTTCTTTTAAAGACATTATTCATTTGAATTTACTAATGAAAATAATTGAATTTCTTAAATGGGACAAATTCAGTTGAATATTTGTAACTACTGATACCTTTCGTCCGACCACGATTGTCATGATGCTGTTATCTGTACAACACTGTTGTCTTTTCCCTGATGTCTTTTGACTTGATGCCTTGTACCGACCACCGACAGAGCACATGTGTACTGGTGAATTAATTTTCAGGTCGCCTTATATCGATGTACCCATGTGTAATCTACTACCATAGATAATTCACCACTATCCCGAATGAGCTTCAATTTCGAATGAAAAGTATATTATCCTGCGTATACAATTATCTATATAAGTATGTATATCAATTATGTCACCATGGGTAATAACCTGGATTTTTTATCTAAAATTTTCAGGGAAACATGCACGTTATACATAGGGAAATACAGTATTCGGGAGTTTTGAAGGATTCAAAACCGATGGAAATAAGTTGACCGTTCTATTTATAGAATTTTACTTTGTGCTCCGGAGGCAAACACTTCCGTTTTGCAACTCAACGATGTCAACATTTGTATAAATACTAATTACTTGATGAGAGCGAAGATAAAGAAAATACACATAGTCAATAGCAGAGATCAGAGGCCTGTAAACTACGGCCTGCAAACTACGGCCTGCGGACCAAATCTGTATGCAATCACGTTTTATCAGGCCTTCCAACTTCATTGAATATGTGAAATTATATAAATTTTTTTTTTTTTGCTTTTCTGTTTATCTTTGGGTTACGAACAATAAAAATCAGTGTTGAAAACTAGAGCCAAAATCTCATTTTTACGTAAGCCCCAAACAAATCAATGTTTAATAGTTGAATTTTTTTTTTGACATTTACACATTCCCGCTGTTCTAGTTATAAATACATATTCAAACCATAATTGAAAATATTTTGTCCCGAAAAAGAATTCTGTGATTCTCATTGTTAGATAGTACATAAAAGTGTGTATATGTATATACAGCTATAATGAAAAAAAAAAAAAAAACACACAAACACACACACACACATACAAAACATACACACACACACACACACACACACACACACACACACACACACAAACACAAAAACAACAACATTGAAGCAATTTGAAAACAAGCAGTTTCCCTAATCTTGTACGATCATTTTTTTCATTTTTTATTCGCTATTCAGGCCCGCCTCCAAAAAGGATTGCCGACCCTGGCACGAATTAAAGGTTTATGCTAAAACGGAATAGTAGTTAGTATTAGAAAAACGCCGAGAAGAGTGTTTTTCGTGATTCAGAACTCAGGAAGATCTGGACGTGAAAAGTTTCAAAAATTGTCTGAGAAAAAAAAATCTTCGCATGGGTGATATTTTTGCAGTGTCTTGTAGGGGTTAGAATTTCAAAATGGCTCCCAAGATGTCTGCCATTTCTGGGGAAAATAGTGAAGAAAATCATGACTTTGCAACCGGAACAGATAGAAAGTTAATTTTGGAGGAAATTCCCGTTTCAGTGGCTGGGCAATCATTTTTAACTCTTTATATTGGGGCCATATTCAGGATTAGTCGTCAAAACCAAATAGGGATCCCGAAATGGCCACTAGGCGTAACCATATTTTTCAAAATTTCAGTCAGAAAACGACAACATGGTGATTATCGTATACACATACAGTTGAGAAGATGGGCAATTTGATAAAATACATTAGAATAGGGTTTAAGAATAATTATACAGTTAAAACGAGTGAAAAGCTATTAATTATCTCCATCTTCACCAGTAACAATTGAGTGAATATTCTCACTTATCTGTCCATCACAATGAGTACATATCAATAAGGAATGTAACCTAGCTTTTCAGCAACCTTGAGATTTCAAACAACCTGTTGAACGAGGAAAGAGATTATCCACTTGTACACTTGAAGAAGAAAGAGGTTAGAGACACAAAGAATGAGTTACTTCAATCGAGGGGAGTTGAGACTTATTGTAATCAATTTGTATCTTTTATTTCCCTGAATCATTTTCTAAAAAGACGACCTTTTTCCAACTGTAATCACCCCGTAACATCCACCCACATACGTGTCGATATCTGCGACTCAAATCAGAAACATTTTCTTGTCTCGTACTTTCGCAAAACTCTTAAAACAAATTGAATTGAATGCATATCAGTAAGCTGGGACCGGAGTTCACTATAGAAAACAAATGTTCACTGGCATATGTACTTCTGAGTATTGACAATTTTATCCTGTGATAATTTGGCCCAAGATATTGAAAAGAAATGTGCCAACATCGACACTTGAAATCTTGTCCTTCAATACAGAATAACACCGGAGATTGATTAATTCTAACTGGAAATGTTCTGGTACCATATCAACACTAACAGACGAAAAAAATGGAAAAACAGGTCCGAATATTTATGTACCTATTTCCAACTTCGTTTAAAACATCTTACTAACTACACTACCCACCCCCCGGTAGGCACCTGACCCTAAATGCGCATAAATCACATATAGAGTTAACAATATCAAAACAGTCAAGTGATTTTTTGCTAACAATTAGCAAACATTTCATGAACAAACAATAAGTGAAATTTGTTGAAACAATTTATCTTCATGGTCATTTATTAGTAAGTGAGTAAACGTGTGTTAAGCTGGATTGCTATCTCGAAGATATATTTCAGAGATAGACCTGCAAAAAAGAGCTGGAATTAGGCGTTTCCCGACATAATGCGATTCGTTATAACGCGGTTCGCGATGTAAATTGGTTGGGTCGTGCTCTCAGATACTTTTGCTTTTATCGCCCATTCGCCCAGAAAACTGCTAATAAATAACAGGATTTCATCAAAAGACTTACTTGATATGAATGAAATATAGAATTTCTTCAATTTGTAATAATCGACCAGCATATAAGCACATACTATTTTACGCATAATTTCAATTTTACTAACTTTTAATATTCGTGAATAATTTAATAAATGAGAAAACATTAGTCCACATCAATAAGACAATAAGGTCGGTCTGTTCTTTGAATTTTAAGGTCATCATCAATTCAAAAAAAAATTCTGTGAATGATTTAATTTCAAGGGTTAACAACGTCAGGGTCCTGTTCTGCATTGTAATTGCATAGTAAACTGAACTTCCTTCTAAAACATGACGCAACGTGTGGAAACTATCTGATTCGGTTTTATTTTCTAAGTCAGAACACGTTGAAGATTCAGAACTAAAAAGATTTTTTCTACTATGTGCCGAAAATGGATTTCGAACATATTCGGGACGGACAGACGGACGGACATACCGACCGACCTAAAGACTCTCTTATAAAGATGCGTGTGAATCTTGATGTTAAGTGCTTTATGGAATTAAGTTGAGCAACTTTTGCTGCTAGGCCCTTTGAAGTAAAAGGAAGAATATTCATCTGCACTGGACACTTGAAGAAAAAATAAAGCCTTGAGATGGATCAAAAAACTATTTTTCAAGTAAGTAAAGTTCTGATGGCATTCATTTTTATGACTTAGATTTGCCAGACGACTGATCTGCCAGACGCCAATTGGTCGACTTATCATTTCACAGATCATTCACCTTGCTAGCTCTAGGTTCCCCGAAAAACAAAGAGAGACAAATCGAGGGCTTTAGTACATTTAAATTTACAAAAATACCAGTTGACTTTTTCTTCTAAAATTAGTGCAATGGGGTGTATGTTCGCAACTTAAAAAGCATCTATAGTAAAATTTGTACTAAATGTTCTATTTATTTACGATAAGATTTAGTATTTACAGTAAGTATTGTATATTAGATTTGTGAATAAAAAGAGATCATTTATTAATTGAGTATCATTTACAATCTAATTTCTAATTTCATTTTCATTTTATTTCAGGTATTTAGATTAACATAAATATGTAATTGTTTATTTTATACAGTGAAACAGTTAAAATACGATTCATACATTTATTTGTTTTTCTTCGACGGATTTTCTTATGAATTATTATTTTTCAATATTTGTAAACTTATTGAAAACAGAAACAATTTTTCTTTCAAAATCTAATTTTTTCCTTCTAAAATTATTTTTTTAAAGATATAAACCCCTGGAAAACATGAGAAAACCAACTTTTTACAAATTGACAAATTCTCTGATGAAAAGGTTTTACCCGTTTTATGGATTGAAAGCAATTTTTCCGAATTTTTCGAAGCAGGACCTTCGTATATCAGAAGTATTGGGTTTCTTCTATTCATATAATGAAATAATTTTTAAAAAATCTGTACAATCAAGGCGTACATAACGAATGTTTTATCAATTTTCTAAAAATCTCCAGTTTTTGTCAGAAGAGAAAAAAATTGATCCACATTTTCAAAAACATCCCAAAACATCTATAACAGTGGTTCCCAACCTTTTTGCTCCATGACCCGCCCCGATGGCTAAAAGAATTTAATATCGCCATTTACTAAGAAAAAAAAAAGATTTGAATTGTATATAATGCAGCACACTTCCTACGCTTTTGCATATGTGTAATTAAATACTTGCCCATCAACTGTAGCGGACTGAATCTTAAAACAAGGCTGATTAATAAAATAGCAACAAATCGCCAAAAAATACTGAAAATGGTCAAGAACACGCCCAAAATGACCAAATCGTTTATGTGCCAGGGCTATTTTAGCGCTTTTTTTTTTGCACCGCCAAAAGAAGAAACGTGCAAGAATTAGCGCGGAAAAGCACATGACAGAGTGCCGAATAAAAATAACGAACATTAATTACTCAACTCCCACGAGGCCAAGAAAAACTGTACGTGACCCGTAAAAAATGACAAGATTATTCACATATTTAGGGGTCTGTACTGTTTTTCGAGGATATCATGGAGATTCGTTGTCCAGGTAGTTAGAGGTCCTGGAGGTTCTGCAAATTTGAGGTTACTTAGGTATTCGCAATCTATTCTGACCCCTTTGTTGTCCTAGGCTAATTTCTAAAAAATCACCTTGACACAGACTGTAAAGTATTTAGGTGAAATGAAATACCTATAACGATAACATTATTACGATCGATCGTGTAAAGAGGAGAGAAAAGATAGCGAAAGGTGGGAACTTTGTTGTCATTGATAATACAGGCGTCAGAGCAAAGGTGTCTGAACTGCTTTTGAATCCATAACACCCGGAGCGTACCAAGGAATGGTTGTGGAGACCGGGTTCAGTGTGTGCGTCAAACTGCCGAGTTACGTATGCAACTTGGGGCTATTCTCTGATGCTGGCAGACACTCGACGGACAGATTACGCAAGACAGAGAACACATGGAGTTTAATCCATGCGTGTTTCCCGAAGTAAGGAGAATAAGGGATGATCATCGTGAGTATCAGATAATAAAAAGCATTGCCATTTCATTCATGAGAGTTAGAGGTGTATACGCGTTTGGGGGACGTAGTGAGGACACGGTTGAGTAGCTGAATAGCTGTGTATATTTGAGATGCCTCAACATCGGTAAACTGAAATTGGCCAAGTTAGAATAGAGATTGGTTAAAAATGGCTGAGTTCGGATCAGCTGTGAGGTCGACAAAATGATACCGATCATATATATATATATATATATAGAGAGAGAGAGAGAGAGAGAGTAACCAGCAACAAGTGCCGGGGCCTAAAGGGCATAATCAGCTAGAGGTGCTAATGCCATTAAGCGATTGATCACGTGTGTTCAGGGCTTCTATAACAGTTGTCGTAAGAAGCAACGTTTTTGATAAAAGATGGGTTTTGTCATTAATTCCTTTCTTAAAGTATAGGGGGGCGCAACAGTATTTTTCTCCTAAACTGTCTTGAAAAAAATTAAATAATCTTTTAGTAATGTTTGCTATAAGTAGAGAAACTTCATAACTACCCTTAAGAGTGCGATTATTGAAGTTCGTCCTGAAAACGATCAGTTGATTGTTGGTCTATTTTTAAGCTCCACTTTTAGCGATTCAAAATATTCCAATTCTGAATTGATATGCTATTTACGTTTTGCCTTCGAATGTGCCACGAGGCGGTCACATTTAGTGATTTATTAGACAATCATTGTTAGCATAATAGACTGAAAGGTAACCGTTCATCGTGTTTTGTGGGTATAAAGCCAAATTTCGTGCATTCCTCTGAATACTGATACTTTTTTTTCAAAGTAAGTGGATAAATATCTATAAAAAATGCGGTGGATTTGGATTAGGTGAACAAAAACTAACTTGCTGCAAATGGATTATGTAGTTATCTTAGTAAATGAAGTATCCTAGACTGTAGCGTAGACAACGGAACACATAACGTTTCGCTGGTGTATTCGAGAAACGAGACTTAATACATTTGTTACCAACCTTTTCTTCTGGTAATTCTGGGTTGCTGATCAAAATAAAAGGCAAGGAAGGTTGTCGGTTTCATAAAGTTAGTGAATAGACAAGAGAGATCCATATTGTGAAAATTTTTTTTTTAAAATAGAAATTTAATATTCATTCCATAAGGGGAACAATTCTTGGTACATTGGTTAACAACATGGACGTCCCCTGGAGACAGGGTATTTGCCTCTCCCCTGGATCGAGCTTTTTCAAATTCTATACCTCGAAGATGGCGGTGATAAAAGCCCTGTTTAATTCATCGTAATAAGTAATACTACATTTTAATGAAATAGATGTTGACGATATCATATAAAAGGGTTCCATTAAGAAGATTTCTGAATTTATCCTTCTCCTCATATCCTGCAAAAAAAGAAGCAGATGCCGTCTGTAATCAACTTTTTCCACAAGATGTTGTAGATTGAAAATCAAAAGGCAAGGAAGGTTGTTTCATAATGAAAGTGTAAACATTGGCCTCCGTTTAGAAAAAATTCTCTGAAATCAAAGGTTTTTTTAGTTGAATGTATATAATTCGGCTACAATGAATTAAAAACTGACATGTCTGCTTAATATGGTCGGTTTTCCTTGCGTTGCATCTATTTTTATGTCCACACGATGTATCCGAAAGTACTCAATGAATTCCAATGGAAGTAGAAGGGTCGATAATTTTTTTATAGAAAGGGGGAGGATTCAGAAAATTTCTCTTGATTGAGGGAATTTTTTTCTATAGATTCGTCTATACACTTTCGACTGTCCACACGATATATACGAAAGTTCTCAATGGATTTCAATGAACTTCAACAGAATGGCGCCCAATATGCCACAAAAGAAGTGAATAAGTTTTTGGTTAGATCCATGCGCAATCACGTCCTCTCCGTCGAAGTTATGCCTACATCAGTTGATATTGCCAGAACTTCATGACTGTCCACACGGTATCCCGAAAAGTTCAGCATGAATTTTAATAGAATTTCACCGAAGGGCGGACAATAAGTTACAAAAGGAGTGATTAAATTTTTAGATGGATCCCTGCACAATTACCCCAAACCCCGTTGTAGGTATGTCCTCAACATATAATGTGGCAAAAACTTTATATCTCAAAAACTTTCAATAAAATTTCATGGAAGAGTGGACAAGACGAAATGATTGTCTTTTGGACGGATCCATGTGTAATCACATCCCCGTCTGTCGTAGTTATGTCCACATCACATAATATTGCCAAAACACCATGTCTGTCCACACGATACCTCCAAAAGTTCTGCTTGAATTTTAATAAGATTTCCTGCGAGGATGAGCAGAAGGCTACATAAGAATCGATTAAATTTTTAGACGGATCTATGAGCAATTATCTCCCCTCCATTGTAGTTATGTCAACACGACCTAATACAGCAAAAACTTCATATCTATCCATCCATTAAAAGTTCCTGATGAAATTTCATGGAAGGGTGGAAAATAGACCACGAAAGAAGTGATTTAATTTACGTGCGAATCCATGCAGGATTAATTCCCTTATAATAGTGTTGGCTTCTAGTTGGTTATGTTTTTTCATCGGACACGTTTTAAATGAAGCGATCACTGAAAAACCTTACTTAACCATAGAAGACCAATTGCAGATTCAGCACAACTGTATGTAGAATCAGTTTTAAAATCCTGGCCCCGGAAATGAAGCAGACCAGTGAGATTGGAGAAGAATCTCTGAAAGCAGCGATATATAGATTTCATATACACTTAGCAAAATGCTAAGACAATGCATATTACGTTTGTAGAAAGTTATGGTGCAAATTAAGAAAACAATATTTGAATTCATCTGAAGATTCATAGAAATAATTAGTCTTAACCACTCAGTTCTGAGCCACGGATTACTTCACACTCTTTTCGTCGAATTTACCAATTGCTCTCCAAAATATTCATATTACCCCCTCCCCGATGGTATGTGCACCTCACGTTCTGAATCACTGATCTAAAATCCGAGCGAAGTACAGCGTCTCAGATTATCGCTCTTATAATGAGAACATCACAGTCACAAATGGAGATTTACAATCTATATTACTACCAGAATACAGATAATAGAATACAAATAAAGATTTTAATGATACGATGCTTTCTCACTTTCTGAATTTAGATGCTTTTAATCTAATTCCAGGGGAATTGGTGGAATGGAAATTTAGATTTACAAAAAGGCCTCACATACAGATAAAAAAACAATTAAAGGTACTGTTACCTTATCCACGTTAAATTCAAAATATTTTCGCATTAGATTTCACTGCACTACCGTAAAACGGCATTTTTATTCATAAATTTGGAAATTGAAATTAAAAAGGGTTAGTGTTCAGGGTTAATTTGGATTCTTTATTTAAATTTTTAAATGTTTAGAATAGAAGAAATGTAAATTTTTGTTTCTGCATTGGTTCTTTCTCCATACGCATTAATTCAAATAAGAATTAGAAACAAAAGTTTCGATAAACAGCAAACTGATATAAATTTCAGGCAACTTATCATTATATGATTATTTTTACATCATCACTTTAGTGTAATGGAGTATTTTCATCAAAATAATTTAATTTTCGTAGGATCCTCAGAAGGGAAACCATGGACAATAATTAGGAATGCTAAAATACAATTTTGCCAATCTCAATCTAGATCTTTCTATTTTTATCAAGTCATCAGCTTTCTGCATTAAAAATATGGAAAAATGAATTTAGATTTCGATGTTTATAATCGGTCGTTGACACAGACAGATTATTTTCAAATGGAAGAGGACAAACGAATGCAGTAAAAATGTATTTGAGTGGAGAAAATAAACAATTCAAATTCACCTAGAGCTGTGCTGTGCCCCCCCAACCCCACTGTCGTCAGCAATCTGTATAAATCAGAATCGTTCAAAGAAAGATTTCGATGTTTTTAATCGGGTGTTGACACAGACAGATTATTTTTAACAATACGGGAAGAAGCCAAACTTCGATAAATTTCATGTTCATAATCGGGCGTTAACCTGCGGTGGAGCCGAGTCAAAAATTGCAGGGGGTCCAGGCTGTATTTCCAACTAAAAAAAATCTTTAGCGCTAAATCAACCTTGAAAAAGTGTCAAAAAACACCAAAATGTACAAAATATTTGTTAGTCATTTCATGACCATACAAATAACTAAAAGGGCTATATTAGTCTTTGAAAATAGCTAAAATAGTCAAATATTAGATTTAGATTTAGAATCGGGTGCCATCAAGGTTTCAGAAAGTGATTTCGAAGGTGTCAACAGTAAAAATTCGTTTTTCTACTTTGGCCAATGCATTTAATGTGTAATTCAGGCAAGTGGTTTGGTCACACGATACGGTACTGTCGAACATTTTAGTTGAAAATGCGCCATTTGTTTGAATTTGCATTCTTTCCATCTAAGGATATTTCCAAGTGCATTTATCGATCTAAATCCATTATTAAACTTTGTAGGATCAGAGGAAAATTGCACAATGATGTTGCTGTGCGAGCAGCAATATTGTTTCGGCTAAAATGGTGATCCATACATGAGTACGTTGTAAATGGATGCCCACGAAGCCAAAACAATATTGAAACATAACACAGAAGGTGGAGAAACTTTGTTACAAGTTTTCATGTCGGAGAATATCGAATAATTGGAGAATTTCAAAAAGAGTAGTGTCACGTACAAAATGAATGTGAGCGAATTCTTCGAGGAGAACCATGTTCTAAATCAAGAAAAACAGCTGTTCAGCGCGTTGCAAGAAGACTTCAGAATATATTTGATAATCATGAAAATCGCCCTGTTATTGACTACCTCCGTGCAATAGAGTGCAAATGATTGAAATATAAATTTTCTTCAATTTGCAATAATCGATTCACAAGTAATCACATATTGTATTGATCATAATTTCAGTTTTACTTACCTAATATTTGTGAATTATTTCATAAACAAGGAAATAAGTTTTTTTAAAAGTTAAATAGATTGAAAAATAATTCATACAGTTTCTTACGAAATACCCTTTCACATAGCAAAATTGATTCAGAAATGAATACTCAAAAATTACTGAAATCGACTGGTTTTCTCAATTTAATGGTGAAAATTCAAAGTCTCTAACGTAGCTAAGTTGATCGTCTTCACCGGTTCAGTTTTTTAAAGTTTGAGGGGGAAGTCGATAAAAAGACAAAAAGTTATCAAAATTTGTGATACAGTATAAACTGGCTGTCCTATACTTTTGTAAATTTCAGTCAAAATAATGAAAAAATTGACGGAAGACAAAAGTGAAAGTTATATTTTTAAAAAATCAGTATAGATTATAGTCTGACAATCAGGGTTAGTGCCCTTGAATATTATTGTTAATGTGGTTGTTGTTGTCGTTAACCTTTTTAAATACTAAGTTTGAATAAATGTTATGAGCTGAACAGACGTGTTTCTGACTTCTCCGTCATAGGAAAAAGCCCGCCAATTTACACAGGTACAAACTTGAAGTGGTTAATACTTGGGAAGCCCACCCCAAACAGACATGGTGTCAAAAAGTGAAGAAATAATCCCCAAAAGAAAAAAGACAACGGCATCATTTTTATTGGGGAAAAAAGAGAATAATAATGCCAATTCAATAACCACAAGACAATTTTGATTTCACCGATACACATGGGTGGACGTCGTAGTGGCTGCGATTCACGCAACATCGTCGCATCGAAACTGATCGAAAAATCAAGTGAGATGCAGCTCGACACGTTGTTATATGAGATGCAAAGTGAACCGGAAAAGTTTATAATTTCTTTCTCTTTCAAGAACAAAGAGTAAGATTTGTCGTAAATTGGTTTTTCAAACTATATCATTTATAACAAAAACATATTAGCAATCAATTAAACTTTTCGGCAGATAGGTTTCTCCTTTGGAAAAACATGCATGCATGAATTGTATTTTCCTAAGTTCGTCTTTTAAATCTTTCATAAAGTAAGATGATGCTTGAAAGTCGCCATTTTCCGAAAAAAATGGTCCTGGCAAAATTGTTTCCTTGTCGGAAACAAGTTTGGCTGGTGTACAGCCTAAGTCACTTTTTCATAGTACTTCATAGATAAAAGTACAATTTTCGATCCAATTTCTGCTTCATGGTTAAAGCTATTTTCAGTTGCCCATGTAGCCGTTCCATTAGACCATTCGAATATGGGCGAGAAGTGTTTATCGATAAGTGATTGGTTCCGATTAAATTGCTGAATTCACGAAATAGAGCTAATTGGGGCAGTGAACTTCGATCAGTAGTAATAACCTTCGGTACTCCATAAATTGAAATATATAATATAATATAGCCTTAGCTACAGTTTCAGCGAATGTTTCCCAAGTTATAGTGTATTCAGCCAACGTGTGAATCTGTGAACAATAGTCAACAAGTATGTAAATCCCAGATAAGTAGGTAATGGTCTCACAATGTAGGTGTGTAAACTTGGCATCTGGATCGCTGGAGGTGTGTGTAGGTGTTTTCGTACACTTATACACTTTACTCTATTGGCACTGTGTTCAATTAGTGGTTCAGTTACGAATATCTGTTGTCATGTTGGGCCTAACAGAACGTTTTTCAATTATTTTTGAAGTAGAAGTTTTACTCGGTTGAGATGATTCGTGTAAATATTCAAATATTCCCTTCGAAACGTGGGTGGAAATATGGTCGTGGGCTGTCGAAAAATATTTGCTTATCAGAAAATGGAACTGGTATTTTTTTCTCTTTGAAGAATCAATTTCTTATCCTTTTGCTAAGAAATATCCCGCCACTAAATGCTGCAATTCCCGATTGGGATAACGCATCGGCCACATTGTTTCCCGGGCCTTTAATATACCTGATATC
Source organism: Thysanoteuthis rhombus (assembly GCA_963457665.1). Lineage (NCBI taxonomy): Eukaryota > Metazoa > Mollusca > Cephalopoda > Oegopsida > Thysanoteuthidae > Thysanoteuthis > Thysanoteuthis major. The sequence continues at coordinate 27,396,023 of OY735238.1, read as the reverse complement.
GGTTGTGACATGTGATCTAGGTATTGTATTTCTCTAGGCGCATATCTACTCGGCATTGTTTTCAAATCAAAATGAGTGAACGGTGGTCAGTGTAGACTATTTTTTGTTGAAATTAAATCCAAAAAGGAATAAGTCTATGGTTTAGATACGACACCCTAATTCTAGCCACATATGCAAAACGTCTCTTCCTTTATCTACTGACGATAAAATCTCTGAACGCGCGTATTCACTTGTTCATTTGCCCCGACTTTCTCAGTCAATTCCTTCCCATCTTTTTCTCTTCCTTTCCTCCTCTCTAACCTCGCAGTCGGTGTAGTTTCCATTCTTTGGCCGTGTCACTAATACATCGTTCCTTGCCACTAATCTTCTTCGTTGTGATAATCGTAGGAGGTTTATGGCGACTCAACAAAAACACTGCAATTATTCCACTCATCTAATTTCTGCCCCTTTCTGGTGATTCAGCGTAAACACTGCATTCGATTCACATCACTCTACCACTTTTAGCTCATTGCGCTTAGAAGTAAACCAACTACCTCTTGATAATCTAGCCTGGTCAAACATATCGCTCATCAATGCAGGTACTACTAATCAGATTCCATTCAATAGATAAACCGAACGACGTTTAACCTGTTGTGTCATGTTTCCTTAACTTATAATTCTTTGCCTTTAATACATTTTACTATACAGGAGTAACCTTATTATCAACTACCCCCTTCTCTATAAAAATGCTACGTTATAATCTCTTCTAAACAGGTCTCTTCTATCCCGATCGATCTTACTAATGTTAACATGTATTTCCTTTTTAGCATTCTATGTATTGTCATAAATGTCTCATTTGTCGAATCATCAAATACACTTTATAACGATTACGACCTTGTTTAACCTCCACGTTCTTTGGTTCATGCATATCCCATAAATTCTCCCATCTGTCATGGCGATTACCGACTACCATCTTTTGTCAATATTTATTGCGACGTCATTGCATGTGGCATAAAAATCCAAGCACGTGGAGACAAATGCCTTTGTCTTCAGCAACTACAACAACCCAGTCTTTACATAGAACCAACTGCTCTTACTACTCACAAAACACACTATATCTGTGTACATCCGAACCAATTGCCTTCGATGAGGCATCTGCTGGTAAAGTGATCTCCACTTCTTCATTATGCACAGTATAACTCGCAAAAGTCGCCAAAACGGTCTTAGCGTTGTTAAAGACTGGAAGTTCTGGTCGTGAAGGAATATCTTTTTGTTCTTTTTTTCACTGTTTTTGAAAAGATCGTTAAGGCTGGTAATATGGTAGAACTCGGTAGTATTCCGAATGAATTGCCAATAATGATTGATTAGTTCCAAGAAACGGAACTGTTATTGAAATGCAGGTGTCTGAAAATCTTGCACAGCATTAGATTTTTAATGTCCCTGAAAATTGAACTGTTTCATTGCAAAAAAGCATTCATCAACATTCATTTTTAAGCCGAAACGTTCTAAACGTTCTGATATTTGCTGCAAGTGTTTAATATGCTCTTTGTGACTCTTGTTTGTAATCAATCCGCCATCGATGTAAGCAAACGTGAAAAGTAATCCCTGTAAAACTTCATCGATCAAACGTTGAAAAGATTGCGTGGTATTGCGTAATCCGAATGGCATCCTAGTCAATTTAATCAGTGCGAAAGGTATTGTCACAGCTGATTTATGGACGTATCCCTCCGCGACTGGTATCTGATGATATGTCGTTACTATGTCTACATTTGAAATTATTTTGACACTTTGTAGACCAACTGCGAAGTCCTGCAAAGCTGGAATCGAATGATAGGATCGATGCAGCATTTAATGTACATAAATCTCTGACCGATCTCAATGCAGGGGACTCAATCATTGATTCCTCGATGAAGGTACTCTGCCGTTTGGTAGCATTTGAAAAAACTCTTGGTATTTTCCTATTTTTCAGGTAGCAATCTCCTCGATGAGAAATATACAAGTTGTCCGTAGTCTTAAAATGGTGTTTTACTGAATGGTGTATAGAATCTGTTGATTTGAAAGGTATCTCTTCATCTTTTGGGAGAAGTGCCTTAACATTTGTATCTTCGTGTATGGTTGTGCAGATTCCTGTAGAATTATAACCGGAACGGATTCACCTGACCATAAGCTCTGCCTTTTTGTCGATAAGGGTTCTTGTTGCGATGTGTACGGACAGTTTAAAATTTGATAAGAAATCTGTACCCATTAGCAGCGTTTTTACCTGTAAAGATCCATGTAAATTTTTGGTGCATTCCAAGACTTTTCTTTCCGTTTGTTACAATTAAATTTTTGTCCCATTCCTGACAGTAAAATACTCATCTCCGCTTAGGTGTCGATTAAAACTCGTATCCGTACACTTTGCCACGGATGTAAAGTAGACGACTTTAAAAAAAAAATTCATGGCTGGGTACAGTGGCCGTCTCTACTATCCAGGGGAGAAATTTCCCTTTTGCTTCTTCCTTTCGAAAAAATCTCATGGTTTCTTGCATCTTCTTGACTCAGTGTCAAACCGTCGATGGTAACAACGGTATTCATACGATTGTCTGGTTTTGTTCGGACTATGTCGATTAGTACTTCTTCGACGCTGAAATGTATACCTATAGCCACGAACCTTGTCTTGATGCTGTCTCTAATTATCCATGAGGGATTGCAATTGTTCAACTAATCGAGCTACTGTTGATTAAAATTACTTTAACTCGCTGTTAGTATACTGTGTCATGGCGTTCATAGATTCTACATTTTGTCTTGGCGTCTCGGTTTGGATTCCGTTGGCAAGCTCCGCCATCTTTTCAATGTCAGTCTCCTCTTTCATCTGCGTCATGGTTGCAGGTAGTTGATCCAACCATAACCTTATCAAAATTGTATCTGACATGACTTTATTTCCTAGTAATAATTCCGTATGATGTAACACCTGCGAAGTTGTTGTCACCGATCTACACGCCCTTAAACAATTATCTCAACATACTCTTGTTCGATGTTCCCATACACTTCAAGATGGCTTCTTCAAATGTATTGAAAGGGGTCTCCCCAGGCACTCTAATGATTCTTTAACGACCATGCTGGCTACGTGTGGTGGAAGTTTTTCAGTGACATATGCATATGTGCTCTGTGATGTTATTTTCTCACAGAAAATATTTGAAAAGTATTGATGTCCCTCATGGTTATCGTGGGTAAATTGGTTGTCATTGCCGCCTGGGTCAGTCTTATTAGCTTCCATGATTATGCGATTAACAATTTATCTTATGATGAACTACTGTTTAGGTCTCGTGTAGAGTTGTGACTATACGATATTATCTGCTGTATTCCCGTCGAACAAGTTACTGATCTATGTTGTTGCTATGAACTCATTGAAATGTCGAGAAGGTTTCTAATTGTGCTGATAGTATTTCCCTTTGAACGTTGGAAAAGTCACTAATGGCTTGGAAAGTCGGGTCATCAATTGTGGGTTTAAAACGTATGGGTTACGTATACAACATTCGAAATTTAGTTCATAAAGAATGTTCAACAAATCATTTGACGCTGTGGTGAATATGATAGATATATTCTTTTATTCAACAAATATAACAACAGGAGATATCCTCAGTGAAAATCGTAGATGATTACGTACGATTTAGCTGAACTGACTGACTGTTGCTTATTGCAAAGACGGCATTGAAAACTGGTCTGAACCGTCCTGAATTGAACGTTACATATATCTTTTTCGGGAGAGGCTCTAGTGAGCCCTAATTCGCCAACTGTCTACCTAGCATATAATTGGTCACTCAATTCGATAATCTTTTATTAATTCACACTTTTTAATATTCTCTGTTGAATTTCAGAAGGAAGTCTGTGGAGTTTATCTTTGCATAAGTTTGAGTTTGAGTGGTTCTACAATCGTTTCATAATAATATTAATATAGTTCATAATAATAATCATGTAAACTAGAATAAGTGGGAGAGCCAAGTGTATTTTTCTTATATTTTCTTTTTTGTTTCTTGTAAATTAACCGGTGTTTCAAATTATGAGTGCTACAGATCATTGATGCAGATTGCAGACGACAGTTAATTTTTTTTGGAGAGGTGGTGGCAATTTTTGATCTGGCTCCGCCGCTGGTCAATGCCCGATTATAAACATCGAAATCTTCCCTCAAAGCACGCTGATTAATGTAGATAGCAGACGATAGTTCGTTTCTTGCACTGCACAGATCGAAGTGAATTTTAATCTTGTTCACTTTCCCCTCTCGAATACATTTCTACTGTATTCTGGATTATGTACCGCTCATCATCTTCCCATACGGTTGGAAACAATCCGTTTGTGTCAACGCCCGATTATAAACACCGGAATCTACCTTTGAAACATACCAATTGATAATATCAAGATCAATTTTTCACATTTTTTATGCAAAATGCTAGAGATGATTTAACTAAAAAAATGAAGAATCTAGATTGGCTAAATCGTATTTTAAAGTCCCAATGTATTGCTTATGCTTTCCCACTGTTCTTGTGGGTTCCACGAAAATTAAATCATTAAATCCTCCATTATTCTTAAGTGATGATGTAAAAATAAATTATTAGAAGTTCATATCAATTTGCTGTGTATGAAAACTTATATGAATTAATTCATGTGGAGAGAGAATGTAGAGAGAATATCTTCTCTGTTTTCAAGGATTATCACACAAAAATATCTGGGATGAATTAAAATCAAATTAAATATTTTAAAATTAAAATCAAAAATCTAAATTATCCCTAAACACGAATTAACCCTTTTCCATCCCAATTTCAAAATTTAAGAAGAAAAAATGCCGTTTAGCGGTAGTGCTGCGAAATCTAACGCGAAAATATTTTGAATTTAACGCAGAAAAGGTAACAATTTCTAAAAATTATTTGTTTTGTTTAATCTGCATTTGTGCCCTTCGTCAATTTAAAATTGAATTAAATATTTACTAATCAAAATCAAAATTAAAGATATTTGTTTCGTTTAACGTCACATTTTGTCCCATTTCGTGCCATTTTGTAAATTTAAATTGCCCCCCTACAAATTTCCCTAAAATCGAATTAAAAACCATATCAATTCCAGAAAGGACCTCAACCAATTTGAGAAACATCGTATCATTAAAATCTTTATTTGTGTCGTATCATCCATACTCGAGTTATAATATAGATTGTAAATCTTCATTTGTGATTGTAATGCCCCCCCCCCCCCCTTGCGATGATCTGAACCCAGGATCTAGATTCGGACCCCTTGCAGCTCGAAAAAGGTGTAAGGCAAGGAGATACTAGTTCCCCAAAACTCTTCACAGCCTACCTCGAGATGATCTTCCCGAACCTAGACCGGGAAAATTAAGGAATCAGGATAGACGGCGGATATCTAAGCAATCTCAGATGTGCAGACGACAACGTCCTTTTTGCTGAGAATCTCCATGATCACGAGATGATGGTGAATAGACTGAGTGAAGAAAGCAAGAGAATTGGCCCCTTTTTGAACTTTAGTAAAACAAATGTCATGTACGACGAGTATTTTAAAAATAAAGACACAACTATCAAAATCGAAGACGCAGAGCTGGAGAAAGAAGACCACTACATCGATCTAGGACAACGAATATCCATGAAATACTAAAAAGAAATCAAGAGAAGAATCACTCCAAGTTGGCTAGCTTTCGACAGGGCAAGCTCAACCCCCAAGAACAAGACCTTTCTGCTAGTGCTAAAAAGAAGGGTATACGACCACTGCATCCTCCCAATAGTCATCTATAGTGCTAAAACATGGAAGCTAACCAAAAGACTGCCCCTTAAACTGAGAACCATGCAACATGTACAAGAGAGGATCATACCCAACCTCACATGGAGAGATCACAAGATGGCACAGTATATTAGAGGAAAGACGGGAATCTAAAATATCATAGAATCCATTAGAAAACTAAATGTCAATGGGCTGGTCATCTTGCGATATTGTCAGACAGCCGCTGGACATCACGACTCACAATATGGATCCCTAGAGATTGCATGCGAAACAGGGGCCGACAAAGTATAAGATGGCTTGACAAACTAGATGAATTTAGAAAGTACCGACTCCGTGACTCTCACGATAGAGAGGTCTGGCGAATTTTGGGGAAGTCTGCTGCTGCTGTCGCTGTTGCTGCTGCTGTTACTGCTGTTGTTGATTGAAAGGCATCAAGTCAAAAGGTCAACAGTGTAGTATGGATTAGTAGTTAAGTAGTTATGTATTACATTAGGTTACAATTGCGATCTGACGAAAGGCATCAAGTATAACAGTAGTTACAAATATTTGTGCTATTAGAGAAATTTAATTTAGTATTTGTTATATATATTCAAATGAATTAACGTTTTATTGTATATTTCGTCCCTTGGTAGCATACAAAAATCTAAACTAAAAGATATAATCATGTCTTTGATAGAATTTATTTTGTGAATTTGAAGGAATAAAAAAATTTAATTCTGTTTTCGCATTTACATTTTAGGAATATGTTGTTTGATGTTATGATTAAAAATGTATTTCTTGCGCTTATGTATGACTTAATAAAGTAAATGAGTTCAATTTTCTTTTCGTAAATTTAGACGAATAAAAGTCTTGTAGGGATTTTCAATTCCCTACTTTTGGATTCGTCACATGAAGACTAAGATAATCAATAATTTATTATCTTTCAAATCATACTTTAATAATGAAATAAGTTGGGACATTTTTTTCCGATTAGAGCAGACTTCTTTTTTTTTTTATTTAAAAGGTATAATTGAGCAACATAGTCGCCAGAAACTATACCTTTAAGTCATAATTTTTAAAAAATTACAGAATCATTTTGTTTTTCACTGTCATCGAAAATGGCATCATAATTGATTTCTTGCGGAACAATTGTCCATATTCCTGTATGAATTATACAAATCTTCATCTGGTGACTTTCATATCTTTAATAAAACTGGTGAGTGGTGATCCATAAAAGACTGATAAAACTTTCGTTATTTATTTCTTGATTATACTGAATTTATCAAAGGTAATGCATTTTATAAGGAAAGCAACAACACTTCTGACATACGAAAGTCTTGCCTCAATTTTTTGTAATTGTATGTGCTTTCAATCTCCAAGTCGGGCAAGACCTTCCTTTCATCAGAAAATCGGACGGTTTGAAAAAAAAGTCGTTCACTCATGTTTACGGGGGTTTCTATTTTAATAAGAATTTGAAATTCTTGAAATTTTTAAATTCTAAAGGAGAAATTATTGTTGCTTTCATCAAGTTTACAAGGTGTGAAAAAATAAGAATACATGATAGAATCCACACAAAAAGTAAATGCACAAATCATATAATTAATGCCTCATTTCATACAGCCAATTTCACGCGACCAAACCATATTTATGAAAATTAGTTCCCTACATCGAAATCAAAAGTGTGCACGTACTTTTGACACAGGAAAAGAATCGCATAACATTAGATTTTTACGCACATAGGATCCATTAAAAAAACTCAAATGGCAATGGACTGGCCACGTTGCAAGAACGGCAGACAACCGATGGACATCGCAACTCATGACATGGATCACCAGAGATCACATGTGCAACCGAGGCCGCTAGAATACTAGATGGAGAGACAGGTTAGACAAATTCAAAAAGTACTGGCTCTGCGACGTCCACGATAGAGATGTGTGGCGAATTCTGAGAAGGTCTATGTCCAACTGCAGACCTTAAGAGACTGATGATGATGATGATGATTACAACCATTTAGAGGGAACATTGTTTGGTAGCTCGAATAAAAAAGATACATCCTTACGCAGGCCACGGCTTCTGCAGTCTGTGCATAGGATCTACGTACTACTACTACTTATTCGGCCCGTTTACGATATGCAGAATAGAGTATGAGGCAACAAGTACCCAAAGTGGCGTCGCTCACTTCACCCTGAGCTATTTTACCCGCAGATGGGGAATAGATGGATTCACGCCTCTCCCAAGGGCATAAGTGCGAGGCGGACACAAACTGTCCCAGGTACCCGGCACCCTTGGTAGCTCCAGAAACAAACTGTTCTTAATGATTTAGGATAAACCTGTTTGGTCATAGCAAAGTAAACTCCAAAAGGATACATTTCCGGGGGGGGGGGGGCAAAAATATTTGGAACATATTTTTGTGGTAACCCTATAACCAGGGTGTGGGCAAGAGTCTCATGCTCCCTTGATGAGACTTAAAATTTGCGCACGGGTTTCATGCGCGTAAAGTGATACTCAATATCTGCGTCCCCGGTGGTATTCTAATGACTATTTTACTTTCAGTTTCAAGTGCGCCCCTAGGACCATGGCACCATAGGCGATCCCCTCTATTCGGCTACTGGACGAGTCGATCCTGTCCTCAACGGTGAACGTTACTCCTTAATGAAAGTGCGATTTCGATTATTGAATTCTAACTAAAAATGCACTGTCATGAGACATGTTTGTTTTTTTTTTTGTTTATCTTTGTTCAAGTAAATAAATATATAAAAACCTGTCGAAATTCCTTCATCTCAGTTTAATGACACGAAAGTCTGAAAATTGATAGGACACTTCAGTCTGATTATCGGTTAGGGTGATCAAGGTCACTCACGTGTTTTTTTTATAATGTTATAAGTATTTCTTTGTGTTGCTCGAGTTTTTGCGTATCAGTTCAAAGGTGTTCCTGATTGAATCAACTGGCCGAGTATAAAAGTGTTATTCAGCAAACAACAAGCCGAAACAAAAAACATAATAATGGCCAAACCTCCTCGGTCAATCTTTCTGTTGTTATTTTCATTATCCGTGGCTTTGGGGCGTCTGCCAAATGTACCCTCGTACGAGGAATATTTACGAATGGCTGCAGCCTCAATTCACCAGAGATTGTCGAATAATTCTTCCCATGTCAATTTCGCTGATCTCAAGTTTCCATTTCACGACAGCGAAGGAAATAACTATCTGGAAAATTGGACTCCAAAGAAATTGGCCAGAAAACTCTCAGAGGATCCGTCGGCCATGAAAGAAATTAACAAATTTTCTAAGTTTGATATTTGTGGCATGTTCCGACCAAATGTTTCGCTTGAATGTTGTTCGAATTTACAATCCATATTTACGGCTGCTACCAAACGGGGACAATGGGCTATGCAGAGTAAGTACGTTTTGTGAGCAGGATTCTTTTTCGTTTACATTTGCCAAAGAAGTTGGTCTGAGATAGAAATAAGTATACCTATTTCTCAGTTTTCAGGGGTTTTTTTTGTATATTCAATATTTACTATTAGTAGATTAGATATGTTACTGTAACCTGTTTCCCATAACCGGGCCTCCCCGTATACCTATTTCCCCAAACCCTTTTAATCACTGAAGTTTGTGGAGGTACTATGTTACTGGTCCTGAATTTTCAAGGGCCCCCACATTAGATGTTTGCAAGTTATCATTCCTTTCTCAGTGACTTGCTTTTTACTGCCCACAACTTTCATGAACGACGGATTAGGGTTGAGGTTAACAATTTTAGCCAATTATTACCTTTAATTAGGATTAACACAAAAATTAATAAAAGTGTGGTATCCATTTGATACATATACAATAAATAAATACGGAAATATTTGAAACGAAAATCATACCTAGTACACTCAGATCAAAACGGAAACGAGGCAATACGTCTTTGAAGAAAATCCAGGGTCCTTTTATAATGTATGCAAGAAGCCTCATCATCATCAGTCTTTTAACGTCCGTCATTGGACATAGACCTTCCCCAGGATTCGCCACAATTCTCTATCATGGGCGCCCGGTACTGGGAATCAGGTTTCTTTTCTTTACCTCTGCTACTGAAGTTGAAAGATATAGTCAGTGTGTTCACTCGTGTTTGTCTGTTCGTTCACACAATTTTTCCAAAAGTTCTCACTGAATTTCAATGACCTGGAAGGATTGGCCATGGGCCAAGGAAGAATTTATTATTTCTTGGGGCTTATTCCGGGAATCGTTTTCAGTTGAGAGTTATTTTAATTCAAGAGGTTAAAACGAACAGTTAATGAAAAGGCTAAAGTTAAATTGTGAGGGAAGCAATCAATAGTTGTACATTTAAATACTTCCCTCTGTTCTTTGATATTTTATTTCCATTCGGTTTTTACTTAGTATGCGTTCTCTGAGAGCTCTCCACTTTAATGTACGTTTTTTTTTGTTTTTTTTTTACCTCTGGTAACGAAGTTGGAAGAGGTACACTATTCATCCATAACTGTTTGTCAACGCAATATCTCAAAAAGTTACCGATGAATTTCAGTAACATTATCGTGAGGGATGGACCATGGTCCAAGGAAAAAATAAAATTTTAGAGCGGATACAGATTTTTTTGATCGGGAGATAATTTTATTTATTAAAGTATTAGTCTGAAATATAAAAAATCGAAACTTACTGTTAACACGCATGCATCATAGTTATATATTCATGGACTGATTTTCAGCCGGTTCTTAGTGACCTTGACGTTGACAGAGGCATTGAGTGCTCTCTGGTTGTATTATCTAAGAGATTAAAAACTCAATTTAACCATTAACCAGTTGAATTAAATGACGCAGACATACATAAGCACACACACACACACACACACACACACACACTAACACAAATTCGTTAGGGACTTGCTGTGATGTTGAATGGCATAATTTGATACATCATATTTGGACCACTCCTCCCAAATTATTTCAAGGGTCCAAGGAGCATAACTCCCTTTTTGAGCAAGTTTCAAATAATCTCATGATTTGTCCATCACAATAGGTAAATAAATGTGCTTTAACGAATCAACCCAAATAAATAAAATTACTATGGAATGACAAATGGGTTTTAGAACCCATTTGTCATTTCAAATCATTATCATTTAAAATTGTATTTATGCATTATCATTCTCCGCACACCCTCATCGATAGTGCTGCGGGGTTAGGTACACACGGGCGATTGTTAGTAAGACCCACTTCCGGTTTGCCACGCCTTTCAAAACCTAATTCTGCTTACTGCACCTGGTGAACCCCAATGGTCTCTCATCTAGGTACTGACCAGGTTTAACATTGCTTAACTTCAATGATCTCACGAGAACAGGTGTATCCAACAGGATAACCAATTAGCCTCAAACGGAAGTTTTTCAATCCTAGTCAACTTGAAAACTGAAGAAACCTATGTTGACAGCTTTGCAGACAGTTTTAGTGTACAGTATTGAATACACTGTGTTAGTGGCGGTGCCGGGCCAAGACAAGCTTGGGTCCCCTTTAGCACTGCCCAGCCTTGCCGGGGCTCGAAAAATTAAATCTTAACTCATATCATTAATTATATAAAACTTTGCCCGTCCTCATAGTTTTCTGACTGAACCTTTCCCAGACTGGTTCAAAACGCTGGCACTGCCACTGGCTGTGATTAGTTTCTAAATGAATGTACGTTAAATTGATCCTAGTATCCTTCTATTCATTCATTACGATTAATGGATTACCATTGAGTCTATTCCTGTAACAAGATTTTAAACGTCTTGTTTCTTGAATTTCATTACAATTTTTCTCTTTCAAGCTTGACCTCTTATTGTTTGTTTATCATTATTAAAATCATTTAACTATTGCCGTCAGAAATGATGATATATATGGATATACAGATCTCATTTTATGTACGTGGATGATAGAGATTTACATTGCAGTGAGCTCGGGAAATATCGTTCAGCTGATCACAAATGTTTCTTTTTTTGTTTTTATTAATTTTTATATCTTTATATTCTTTAAATTTTTCATTTTTATTATGTCAAAAGAACATGAATAAAATTCTATCGTACCACATCAATTGTATGAATGAAATTGTACTTTATTAGGTCAGTGGCGACTTTTAGCGTGTCAGAAGACAACTGCATATTGTTATTTATTATATGAGTGGACATCATTTCTGTTGGGTTTGAATTCTTGTATCCTTGTGTATTTATTTGAGTTCATCATTACAACAACAAAAAATCGTGTCTGCTAAAGAATATCTGTGAATAATATGCTTTGTTTCAAGTGATAAATTTAGAAACAGTCAACTAAAACTGTCAACAAAGATTTCTGCAGTTTTCAAGTGATTCTGACTGGCTGATTATCTATCTATCTATTAGACTAACAGGTCGCAGCAATGGAGTTAGAGGGCTGAAAATTTAAACATTTCATTCCTACTGGAAAAAAAAACAGTTTCTTTATTGTTTTAAAATCTTTTCTCCCCGATATGAGTCTTGAGTGTGTGTGTGTGGGGGGGGGGGGAAATTTATAATGTAATTTTATGCTAAATTTATCTCCTTGTTTGTAACCAGCAACATTGATTTTTTTGAAGAATTTAAAAAAAATTTTAATTCGGATTTTTTTTAGTGATCACCACCCAACAAAAGGGTGTAGAATGATTTATTAATTGATCACCCCCAATACGACATACTGCCGAAAGATGTTGGTCGCCTGACAATTTATCATTGAGTGACTAAGCTTATGTTTTGTTTTAAGTTACAATTTCTAAATATATCAAGAATCATAATTTGCTGGCTTAAGGAGTGCCTGCAGTAGATTTACACTCTTGTAAATGTTGGAAATGAATATTTATTCTTCTTTTCAATCAATATTTATTGCCAAATAATTTCTGAGTCATTTCTATTTTTGTCCACTAAATAAAAATGTTAAAAGCAAGGGCGAAGTTGAGGGAGGGAGGGAGATTTGAAATCTCCCCTTCCCAGGCGCCCGAAAACAACCTATTGCATTTGTACTAATATTATGCTATGACAAATCTCACTAAATGTTAGAGTGGGCCCTCAAGGAACAAAGCCCCACGCCTCCCGAGCCCCTAAATCCCAACGTATGGCTCTGATCATAGACGCAGTGTATTACATAAGTAGATGATTTTTAATATATATTCTGACATTCTTATGTGAATTAAACAGTGATGGCGGTAGGATTTTGGAACGAGGTATACACTAGGGCTGTGAGCTTTAGAACTAAGTATGGGCCGTGGGCTTTGGAACTAGGTACCCGGTAGGGGCTGTGGAACTAAGTACGCGATGTGGGCTTTGGAACTAGGTACCCGGTAGGGGCTGTATGTTTTGGAATTAGGTACACAGTAAGGGCAGTGGGCTTTGGAAATAAGTACTTGCTGTGGGTTTTCTAAACTAGCTCTGGGTTTAGGGGAACAGGGTATCTGGCAACGCTAAAAATTAATAAGTAGGAATACGCCGTACCTGTACATACCCTCCTCCATTTACATCTCTAGAATTAGATATCAATTGTTTTACAATTCGCTCTTTACTTTTTTGGTGCGTGACTGCATTTCCTGATTTCTGATCAGCAAAGATTGAGGCTGTTATCTGTTTCAAAGATCATCACCAGGTGTGATGATATATTCAATATAAATATATAAATATCTTATCTTCCTCACGTAAGCTTCTTTGTGGTAATTTTGAACATGAATAGTGTGATAGATCTTGCTTTATGCAACAAAACCTATTATTCTCAATGGAGGGGCAAGATCGCCTCCAAGGGGGTCGAAAGTAGAAATGATGAGGATGGAAAAGGATGTTCTTGACTGTGATATAGAATCCGTCAGTGAAAACATTCTAGAGGAATTTATTGAACAAAAATACAATGAGGAATTCAAATTTGAAAGAAACTGAATGACTGTATTGTGACAGTGAACTACAGTAAAGTAACTCAGTTCAAACACGGGGTCTCAAATGGTTAACGTACAGATGTACTTCCAAACTTAATATTTGGTTGAATGTGACTTCAATGGAGTCGACAAAATATTGACGAAGAAAAGAAATAAAACTGATTTATGCATGTTAATAGATACGAAACTAAAACTCACAAATACCAATTCAAATTTTGAGGATCTAACTGCAGAGTGTCAAGTGTAAAGAACAGATTGAATGAACTATGAAAGTAAATTGTCATTTTAGTTTGATTAGGAATTTTTGGAGGTCGATTGCTTAAAAAAAAAAACAGGTCTTGTTAATCACTCAACAGAAACCGATGTCTTTTGACCGAATGTCGCCTTGGGATGATCAGTTAAAAAAATTGGAAATAAAAGAGTGATCAATGAATAAGTTATTTTTCTTGCCTTTTGTTGGATTACTAAAATGTCTGAATTTTCAAAAAGAAGCATCAACGCAACCAGATGCAAACTAAGGAACCAGTTAAACATAAAATTGCATTGTAAAAAAAATCATATTGCTTTACTTTTGAATCTCAAACACCAATGGCTGTGATCGCAAATTACATGTGATCATAAATTTATTTTAAAACAATTAAATGTGTCACAATGAAAATTACTTCAAAGCAGTAATTGTTAATTAAATTTGAAACTTTTGAGGTTGTCAATTCTAGGAGAGATAAACTCTAGTTTATTTTAAGGCAAGCAGGAATTATTTCCATTTTACACGCGTATTCTGGGAATTAGCTGAATTGAGTGAGTAGTCATTTTCCCCAATGGTCTGTGATTGGCTGTTTTAATCCTGAAGCTATCATGTTTTATTGCTGGCTTGGGTCGTGAGATCATCACATGCAATAAGGCATATCTTGTGGGGAAGGGCTCAGAATTTGACCTGAACTTGAATATTCTATATCTGGACTTGTGAGCTGTTCGTGAGAATGACACAACTAGGATTTTTCAGTCAATAAGATTTGAGATGATAAGGTAAAGATAATAAAATTATTTCACAATGAACGTCTGTACTGATGCACTAAACAAAAAGTGTCTAGTCAGTTCCATTGATTAAAAAAGATCAAAGAACAAAATAAAACAAATCCAAAGTCGAAAAGGGGTAGAGATGTTTTTGGTTGTGTTTGTCTGTCTGTCAGTTGGTTTGTTTGTTTGTCCAGCCAAACGATGTCTCTAAAAGTATTGAATGAATTTCAATGAACTGTCGCGGAAGGGTGGTAAATGTGGAGCTAGGAAAGGGGGTAAAATTTTTGAGCCCATGTCCACACTATATCTCAAAGTTCTCAATGAATTTCGATGAAATTCTTTCAAGAGTTGACAATAGGCTTTATGAGAACCGATTAAATTTTTTGAGTGGATTCATGAACAATTAACTCTCCTGCATTGTAGTTACATGTTCAGATTGCATAATACCTCAATAATTTCATATTTGTCCACACAATTTGTCCAGAAGTGCTCCATGAATTCCAATGACATTTTGTGTAAAGATGGGCAATCGGTCATGGAAGAAATGATTTGATTTTGGGGCAGATCCATGCACAATTACTCCCCCTGACAATGGCATTGACAGAGGTATGCACTCCCTAAGTGTTTTCTAGTTTCATTTTATAACCTGAAGTATTGTCATCTATTTTATCAATTAGAAACTGACTATCAAAAGTGTCAACGCAGGTTTCTTCTGCTTTCAAAGCAGGTCTGGCTTACCTGGCTATTTATGTATCACGCACACAGGCTATGCTAATGGAACTGGAGAGCTGAAAACTTGAACATTTACTCCTTATTATGTTGAATAAAATTTTTTCTCCCTTCGCCATTTTTTAGGGTGGGGTCAATTTACAATGCAAATGCTAAATTCAACCCCGATTTTTGTCTGACGGCATCCATGCTTGTCTTTTTTTTTTTTTTGTTGAAAATTCAGACTTTTTAGTGGTAAGAGAAGTAATTTATTCATTGATCATCCCCTTTTCCAAATTTTTTAATTGATCACCCCTAATTCGGTATGCTGCCAATAGACTTTGGTCATGTGACAGTTCCTATAGTGGGTAACAAGACCTAATTTATAGTTGTTTTTATCTAAACTTCAAATCAGGCAATCACTCTATGCCAGTGAGGAAATGGCGTGCATCATTTATTGAAAATTTACTTCCGATGAGAATCGAACTGACAAATTGTTTCATTAACATTACGAGTTCAAAAACAAAAAACAGTCATGACGCCAATATTTGGAATAAAGGGTAGGTTCAAAAAGGTTTCAACCTACTAGCCATGAAGCTTTCATTGCTAAGTGGTCATAGCAGCTGGGTAAGAGGAACGTAAGTTTGAATCTCACCAGAAGCTCATTCTTTATATCCTATTAGTGCTGTTTGCTTGCTGCCTTAGAGTGACAGCCCAAATCGGAGTAGCATTAAGATGAAAGTGAAAAGTTGTTAGAATTGATACAGGTCTGGTTAGTCACTCAATAGAAACTGTCACATGACCAACATCTTTTGGCAGCATGCAAGCAAATAGAAAAAGGGGTGATCAGTGGATAAATCACTTCCCTCATCTTTTGTTCGGCATCAATCATTAAAACATCGAAATTTTAAAATAAAACAAGTGTGAATGCTGCAGAACATAAAGTAAGGGACCAATTTAGCTTGGATGTACATTGCTAATTGAAGCCACCACCAAAAATATATTCAGGGGTGGATTTTCAAAATTCAGATTAGATGCTTAAATTTTAGGCCTTCTAGCCCCATTGGTGCATCCTGTATGCATAATACATCAACAGCCAGCCAACCTTAAAAACTGAAGAAAGCTATGTTGACAGTTTGGGGGACAGTTTTAGGAGACAGTTTAGTTCTAATGAAGAAAACTCTGGTTTATTTACGTCAAGAATAATTAGAGAATTAGTCGCTCTCTCTGAGTTGCCGATCCATAAGGAAACTAATGACACTCAGAGGGTGCATACCCCTGCCTATTCTCTACCAATCAAAACCAATGATAATCAGAACATATATAACTACGATGCAGGGGAGGTAACTAGAAAAAAACCCTGGATCTGCATCGAATTGTTATCAATACTTCCCTAGCCTACTCTTTCAGAAATTTTGATTTAAATTCAAGAATTCAAGAATCTTCATAGGTATTGTGTGGACAGACATATAATTCTGATGCATGGGAGGTAAGTGTATAATATTTCTGGATCCGCCCTGAAATTTAATTGATACTTCCTTGGCCCAACCTCTTACATAATTTTATTGGGATTCATTGAGAACTTTTCGAGATATATACATGGACAATCAGACATACGCAAGAGAATACAGAGATCTCTTCCAATTTGGTTGGCAGACATAATAAAAGGAAAGAGAGAGAGAAAAAGAAACTTGAAGTTTTTATAAAGAAACTTACGCATACATAAGGGACTAACACATGCATGCACATTCACTCTCACTCCCATTTACCTATGCAAACACTCACCCGCATACACATACACACCCAGTGAGTGTGTACATGTATGTAGGAGTCATCCTTCCCACACAGACATGCACCCCCATGTCATGAATATATACAATTATTATCATAAATCTATCTATGATATGAAAAAAATTTTAAAACACAGGTCTGGATTGTCACTGAAAACTTATTTTTGGGAAGAATTTAAAAAAAAAGAAAAAAGTTTTTCTAAACGTGATAAGGAATAAATGTTCAAATTTTCAGCCCTCCAGCTCCATTATTACAACCTGTATGCAGGACACATCACCAGCCAGCCAGCCAGCCAGCCAGCCAGACCTACTTAAAAACTTACAAAGCCTAGCTTGACTGCTTTGGTTGACAGTTTTTAACAGATAAAAGCAAATTATTTTGCCAAACTTTCCACTTAGTCATTTCCATTGATCACTCAGAAATTGAGAACAACCTGAAGGTTTGAATGACTAAACAAAAAGAGAATAGAGTTGCAAAATGAGTGAACTTAGCTCTGTTCAATGATCTGAAATTTTCATTATTTATTTTACATCATAAACTGCTGGAAACTGCTCCTAGCAGCTTCTGAGCTCTAACCTAGTGGGAACCATATTTTTTACACTTATTATGTCAAAAACAATTACTAAAAGTTAAAATTATATGAAAGTTATTATGTCAATAACTTTACTAAAAGTTAAAAGGAAGATAACTTTGATATATAGCTATTCTCTTTATTATTAACATTTTCTTATATGAAACCAAGACTTCAATATACAATTACAATTAGCAGAATCTAACTAGTAATCCTAGTTTGATGTTTCATGATCATTATATAGGAATTATTAAGAATTATTATAAGAATCTTAAAAAGATTTTGGGGACATTATATGACCATTATATAGAAG
>OY735238.1:27178021-27373021 GCA_963457665.1 Thysanoteuthis rhombus | reverse complement strand
CACACCAGTTGCCTGGTGGTAACCGCTGGAGTTTGAGTGACAGTAAGTCTCCTCAAGTCTCCAGCCCTCCTCTCCTAGTGCTCATAGGTCACAGTAATACTGTGGTTTCCAGTTTCACACCGGTTGCTTGGTGGTCATTGCTGAAGGCTGAGTGACAACAAGTCTCCTCAGGTCTTCAGCCAAGATCTCCTCCCTCCCCCGCTCATCATGCCAGTGCTGCGGCTCACATTTCCGCTTTCATTTCTTTTCCTCTGTTGGGTCTCTATTAACATTTAACGTTGCAGTCTTTATATTTCTAACACTTTCCAGTATCCACACAGTTTCTAGTAGTGCTGTGGTCTGTACAGTCTCAATCCTTCCCCTTATCCCGATCTCCTCCAGTCTATTACTACTACTACTACTACTATTTCACCATTACCATCAAAAAATGACTGCCGTATTCAAATAATTTGCAATTACATTGTATCTATAAAACATCAAAAACATTTTGGTGATTTTAATGTTGTTTAACTCTTAAATCATAAACTGTTCAATACCACTTCTAATTGACAGGGGAACTCTTCTGTAAACCCTTAGAAGAAAATTTATTTATCGAAATGTAGAGAGAAGATAACTTTTAGCAGTATTTATTCCCCTTGATATAAATATCCACATTTTCTTCTATGAAAAGAGTAATAGTTTTGTAATTTGGAAATTTCTTTAAAATCTTTTTTTCTTTTCTTTTTAATAATCTGTTTTAATTTAGCAACTGTTTTTCAATTACATTTTTTTTAATTGATTTAAAGGAATCCACTTGTTGCTGAAAAGAGATGATGTGAACTCTTACGTGTCTTGTCCAGGGAAGCCAAAATATGATGCAAAAGCTATTTCTGCTATGTAAGTTGTTTATATAATGATTAATTATGACAAAATCTTTTGCTGGAGGATTCGGTTTGCAACGAAAGTTTATGCTAAATTGATGTCTGGCAGCATTCACACTTTTTGGGGAAAATTGAGATTTTTTTGTGATCACTATTGAACAAAAGGTGAGATAATTTAGTTAATAATTGATCAGCTCTTTCCACCAATCTTTTAATTGATCACCCACAACATGAAATGTTACAAAAAGACATGTGACGGTTTCTATTGAGTGACTGTGAATTGTAGGTTTTTCTCTCACTTCTCCTCAATGTGATTTCTTTTATATTTGATGGAAGTAATAATAGTCAAAACACTCATAAACAATATGGACACAAACTTTCAGAGAATACAAACATTTCAACATTATTTTTTGTTAATGAATCATCACCAGTCTTTTAGCATCTGTTGTTGGACATAGAACTTCCCCAAGTTTTGCCAAATACCCTTATTATGAGCATTGCAGAGCCAACACGCCCTATACTTGACAAGTTTGCCTCACCATCTCAATACAGTTTCACGTATCATCTCTCTGGATCCATATTGTGAGCGGTTGTCTGACATTCATGCAACATGCCCAGCCCATTGCATTTTGAGTTTTCCAATGGATTCTACAATTATCTGACTCTTGTTTTTTTCTCTAACATACTGTGTATTCTTGTGATCTTTTTGTAATGTTGAGCATGATTCTCTCCAGTCCACACAGTATGGTTCTCTGTTTAAGGGTTGATCTTTTGGTTAGATGACAATTGGAAAAATGGATTGATTGCATATTTTTTTTTAAGGACTAGTGGAATTTTCTTGTTCTTGAAGATTGAGCTTGCTCTACCAAAAACTTGGTAACCTAGAGTGATTTTTTTGCCTGATTTCTCCTTCTTTCAAGTCCTTCATGAAAATCTATTATACTAGGTAGATGTAGTGTTCTACTTTCTTCAGTTCTGCATTTTCCATTTTGATCATTATGTCTTTGTTTTACTGAAGTTCAAGTGGGGACTAACTTTCTTCATTCAGTTTGTCTAGCATCATTTGGAGATCATGAAGGTTCTCAGCAAAAAATGATGGTGTTAGCAGCAAATCTGAGGTTATAGATAGTCTCCATCTATTCTGGTCCCTTTATTTGCCCTGTCTAGGTTTAGGTTTTGGAAGATCACCTCAAGGCAGGCTGTGAAGTGTTTGGGTGAGCTGGTATCAACTTGTCTTACTCTTTTTTTGAGCATAAAGGCTCAACATCTTTATATAGCCTGATAAAGGAACTGCTGTGCCTGTAGATATGCATTTATAGCATTTATATTCTGCTGATTTCTCTTCTAGTTGATTAACTGATTGCAGATGGTCAATGGCCAAGTAGCTTTTTCTGGAGTCAGCCTATTTCTGTTGTTGGTTTTCATCTAGCATTTTGGTGATTGGGTTATCATTTGGTAAAGAGTTTGAAGATGCTAACTGAAAATATACCCCATCCAAATGGAACTACTTTCATAGCTGCTATATTTTTTGACATTGTGACTGTTTCTGAAGAGGTTGTACTAAACCTTAAAGAAAAATCCCTCGTTGTGATGTTGAGCATGGTTCTTTCTTGTGCATGTAGCATGAGGGGCTGAGGGTCAATATTTTGGTTA
Source organism: Thysanoteuthis rhombus (assembly GCA_963457665.1). Lineage (NCBI taxonomy): Eukaryota > Metazoa > Mollusca > Cephalopoda > Oegopsida > Thysanoteuthidae > Thysanoteuthis > Thysanoteuthis major. The sequence continues at coordinate 27,370,508 of OY735238.1, read as the reverse complement.
GGACCCATGTTTCAGCTCTGTAGGTAACTATTGGAGGATGCATTGCTTATATTCCCTTCTTTTTAGGACTTGTGGGATATTTTGTTCTTGAAGGTTGGGCTTGCTCTACCAAAAGGTTGAGTGATTCTTTGTTTGATTTCTCTCCTTTTGAGAATAAATAGACTATATTAGATAATAATTCTTTCCAGTCAAATTCGATTCATCACACCAGTTATTTCTGACGATACATCACAGTCTGATTCTAATACCACCCATCAGATCAAGGATCAGATTAATCATGCAAATGCTAATGGTCCTGTGTTAAATCCTTGCAGCCAGTCTATCCTGATTCTGTACTTGCTCTGTTACTACAGTACTATACAGCCTTTATGTTTAAGGTTAGAAATTGTTTTTAATGATCACTTTTAATTGGAGTTATTATTTTAACATGGTATCTATGTGATGAACATACAATACATTAATGAAAAAAGTATTTGAAACTGGAGTCATAGCCACTGTACAAAGATCAAAATAAAAACAAAGTAATTACTATTGCTGAAGTGTCAGACATATTTGTTGTATTATCTGACTGTATAACAAATAAAGCGATTTAATTATTTAATTATTTTAATTATTATTTAATTATTTAATTATTTCACTATGCAAGTAAAAAATATGTTTCAGGATTCATTGTATATTTTCATGTATTTTTCATATTTGGGGCTCCTTTGAAAGATAAGCTAAAGGTTCTGCACTAGCTTAATCTGGCCTTGAAGATAAACTAACTAAGGAATTTAATTTTCTTTCTACTTTCAGAACTATTTGTTCAATATTTCTTGCGCTCCTTTTGTCTGGGACTCTTTACGACATCATTTTCATTCAACTCGACTTGCCAGAGAGGTTTTCATCAAGAGAAGGACTAACTGCTGTCAAAGATATAACTTATACGACTCAATTAAGTTATGATGAACCAAATGGTGATGTAGGAAAGAAACCAATCATTCCTCCAAATAAAGAAGACCCCAGTGAGTTTTACGGACAAAAAATTGAACTCAAATAATCTTGATTGACTCTTAATTTGATTAAAAAAGATCGATGTCATTATCAAGGGAAATAACCCCCATCAAAATATCTCAATTCGGTAAATTAAAAAAAATTTGTATTAGATTCACAGTTCACTATTTTTATTCTATTCATTAAAGAGTTCCACAATCAAATACAAGTGATCCATGAATTTAAGAGTTGACTCTTAATATCATGAACTATTTGATAATGCTCGCTGTTGACAGCAGACCTCTTCTATAGATAGAATAAAAATAATGCAACTCTTCTGAGGATAGAATTTAAATTTTCTAAATTCCCTAAATGCGAAAGAGAAGTAACTTTGATTGGTACTTATCCTCCTTGATATTGACATTCAATTTTTCTTATATGAGGATTAAAATATTTTCCTGTTATTCAGCTATTGATTTCATATACTTTATATTTTTGAATTAATACCCATCAAAAATTTGATTTAAAGTTGTTTTATGATTGCAAAAAGACTAATCTTTAAAAAGAGAACATTTTTTTTATCAATAACTCACTCGGGCAGTGTTGCATCCTCTTCATGCGACACATACAGATTCACAAGTAAAAAAAAAAAAATCTTCCCATGAAAGACCCAATTGGTAGAACAGCTATTCAGCAAAAAGATTTTGGCAAAATGTTTGCCTAACAACTCTGTCATTGAAATATCAGTCACCAGAATGTTAGGACATGTTTTTTACTAATTTGATGGTACAAACAGATTGAGAATCTTAATGATACATAGATATTGAGGGAACTTGAAGTGAAAGAACACTGTTACCATGTGTTCCCTCAGCACTTGACCACTTATTAAGCATCATGTAAAAGTTAAAGTGCCTTAAAACCACATCAATTTTTTCAGTCCTTAATCAAAATTGATCACTATAAATTGCAGTGTATAAGTTGAATTTCTACGTAAAAAAAAATCATTTTAAAACTTATACAGCAAGTAATGTATATGTATATGTATATGTATATATATATATATATATATATATATATATATATATATATATATATATATATATATATATATAAAGGACTATAGGCCTAAACCAGAATTTTGAGCAAAAAAACTTGAGCGTGACTTATATATAAGATGGACTCGTGCTTCACAATTCATCGAATATTTCAAGAACTTAAGATTTAATGAATCTCATTGTTTTGTACTTCTCTTCTTATTTCTGCATTTTCAATATTTTTTCTTACAGGTTGGTTTGCAAAATTTCTCTTATGTTTTTCAATTCATAAGAATGCATCAAAACTCTTGAAGACTGAGTTATCAAAAGGGAGCTTAACATCGTTGCATGGTATCCGTTTTATCAGTATGACATGGGTCATTCTTGGACATACATATGCTTTTGGAATGGCTATATGGAGTAAGACATTTTTTTTCCCTTTATATTGAATCACTGTAGACCCACTGTGTATGTGTGCATGTGTGTCACTGGGCACTCCTGGTGATATTTTTAGGGCTACAAACTTGAAAATTTGCATGAGTACTGCACTAGGCACTAGCTAAAAACATACTTGTTTTCATTCCCCAAAAGGTCTTTCTTGGGGGTCTCTAATGGTCATTTTGGGATTAACAATGCCCAAATTTGTGCTGGTATCAATTTTTTTCAGATAATTTCAGATAAAAGATCTATTTTTTATTTTAAAAATTTTTAGGGTTTCAATGATTTTGTTTCTTATTTCTCATTAACCCTTTCAAGACTGACTGGACAAATCTTGCCAGTTAGACATGTACAGTTGTTCTCAATCCAATATAATAATACCATTTGGTTGCTTCTGTTTCAATCCAATATAATGATACCATTTGGTAGCTTCTGTTTCAATCCAATATAATGATACCATTTAGTATCTTCCGTTTCAATCCAATATAATGATACCATTTTATATCTTCCATTTCAATCCAATATAATAATACCATTAGGTATCTTCCGTTTCAATCCAATATAATGATACCATTTGGTAGCTTCTGTTTCAATCCAATATAATGATACCATTTAGTATCTTCCGTTTCAATCCAATATAATGATACCATTTTATATCTTCCGTTTCAATCCAATATAATAATACCATTTGGTATCTTCCGTTTCAATCCAATATAATAATACCATTTGGTAGCTTCTGTTTCAATCCAATATAATGATACCATTTAGTATCTTCCGTTTCAATCCAATATAATGATACCATTTAGTATCTTCCGTTTCAATCCAATATAATAATACCATTTGGTATCTTCCGTTTCAATCCAATATAATAATACCATTTGGTAGCTTCTGTTTCAATCCAATATAATAATACCATTTGGTAGCTTCTGTTTCAATCCAATATAATGATACCATTTGGTAGCTTCTGTTTCAATCCAATATAATGATACCATTCGGCAGCTTCTGTGTACCGGCAGCGTGCTTTGAAATTATAGATATGATCAAATCAAGATCAGGCGGAAGAAATTGTTGTTTTATTAGAATTCATCTGATTTACTGTTACCTGATTGTGAGATCTAATTGTTACAATTCATTTCAACTTCATCTGTGATACAATTATATTTATGTTTATATCTTTTGTATTTTTTGCTAATTCTATTGTCTTCAGTTTCTATGGAAAGACCAAAACCAGACATTCATGATGTCTCTACCATAAAGCCTCAACATGATCCTAGTAGAATATGAATATATATGGTAAAGAGGGTTAACTTGTGTAAATAGTTCACAAATTGTATTTAATTTTGATTTACCCAGAAGCAGGTTAAAATTTAAACAAATATTCAGTCTGGGAAATTCTTCATTTTAGCCCCTCTGGTACTGTGAGCTTTTGAATTAGAAAAAAAAATTTGCCAAGACATTGATACCAATTTTCAAAAAAAATTCAATCAAATTCCAAAAGTTAAAGACTGATTAAAGGCCATATAGAGCAAATGTTTTCATTCAGTCAGGCGTTATGTCCCTTGAAATTGATTTCCTGTTTTTTTTTGTTTTTTTATATGAAACAATCATTCTGGTACACTGAATATCAATATCATAAATATACAAAGGGAAACACCACAAATCCATACTACATTTGATATACCATTCAAATATGGTGCCCAGTTCAAATTTCCTGAAATGTTTGGTAGCAACTTGTATATGTACAAACAGATTTATTTGCATTCATGTATTACTTAACTTATAAAATTCATCTCAATTACAGGTAACAGTAGTGATAGTTTACATATGATGTCACGATTCACTTTCCAAGCAGTTGGAAATGCTACGGTTTCTGTGGACACATTCTTTATGATAAGGTAATAATCTATAATGTCTTTAGTAAAATCCCTTTCCAATGCATTCCTACAGTAAAATCCCTTTCCGATGCATTCCTATAATAAAATCCCTTTCCAATGCATTCCTATAGTAAAATCTCTTTCCAATGCATTCCTATAGTAAAATCCCTTTCCGATGCATTCCTATAATAAAACCCCTTTTCCAATGCATTCCTATAGTAAAATCCTTTTCCAATGCATTCCTATAGTAAAATTCCTTTCCAATGCATATCTATAATAATATCCTTTTCCAATATAATCCTATAATAAAATCCCTTTCCAATGCATTCCTATAGTAAAATCCCTTTCCAATGCATTCCTATAGTAAAATTCCTTTCCAATGCATTCCTATAATAAAACCCCTTTTCTAACGCGTTCCTATAGTAAAATCCCTTTCCAAGGCATTCCTATAATAAAACCCCTCTTCCAATGCATTCCTATAATAAAATCCCTTTCCAATGCATTCCTATAATAAAACCCCTTTTCCAATGCATTCCAATAGTAAAATCCCTTTCCAATGCATTCCTATGATAAAATCCCCTTTCCAATGCATTCCTATAATAAAATCCCTTTCCAATGCATTCCTATAATAAAATCCCCTTCCAGTGCATTTTTATAGTAGAATCTTTTCCCAATGCCCGTCTGAAGCATCAATTCATTCCTATTTTTTCTGTTATTTTCAGTGGATTATTAGTGGTTTATGGAGTGATGAATTTAATGGAAACAAATGATGGAAAAATGAATTGGATTTATTTCTATGTGCATCGTTATTGGAGGTAAGTGTATCAGTCAGGGTAAATAATTGATTTTCTTTCCAAATGATGAGGTCATGGTTCTTCATCATCCTTATAGTTAAAGTTCTACTGTATAGACGAATGTAAGTGAGGATAAGGTGAAAAGAAACCCATATCATATTTCTATATAATGTAGAGCAATGTTGTTTTTAAACCTGGGTTGCTAAATAACTGGAGACAAAAATACCCAAAAATGGCCAAATGCAAAAATTGTTTTCTTAAGCTACTATTTTCAAATCTATTTTTATTTGATTAAGTATTGCAAATCATTAGTATTGATTTAAAATAAAAAGCAATATTAAGACAACTATTGTCACTAACCACTATTTACTGACTTCCTAATTTTTCAGTTATTATTTCGATGCAAATTAAACCATGAAGAGCAACTGAAAAATTGAGATAAAAGTAAGTAATAGTATAAAAAAAATCTGATAATAATCATTGTTTATAAATCTTAATCTAAATACTTCTGCAACAAAGTCGAAAATTCAAATAATCAAAAATCTTCACTAACAAACAGATGAGAAAAATTGAAGGACATACACTCATAACTTGAAGAAAATGCGTGGTTGCAAGATTTTCTTTCTTTTATTGACTTTTTAGATTGTCAGAATAAAATATTTAGAATTATAAAGAGGATTTCTTAATAATTTTCTTGTTGTTCGCTGATAAGTATCTTAAATCTATATTGTGCTTTTCCTTATTTCTTTCATTCCTTCGACAATGATTTTAGATTTATAAAATTGAAATGTATAATTATCCCCTGAGTTACCTCCCTTGAATCATCTCGAAACTCCATCTCCATCAAATAAGGAGAGAATTATCTCCCTTAGACGCCAAACTTCAAAATTCTTGCTTACCTGTATTCAAGAGAAGAAAAACAAGACTGTTTTTATGAAACTATTTTTTTATGAAATTATCATTATTTTGTTTGCTTATCCTTTGCCATTCGCAGAGGTTAGGGGTACCAAGGGTCAACAAATGCACTAAATCTGTGAATAATTTTTGCTGACACTCCCAATCCTTTCTTTTCCAAAAACCTACAGAATCTTGTACCATGAACCTTTTGATAAACAAACACTTTACTATTCCCAAATTGTAAACGTACAAATAGATAAAATAAAATAAGTGAAATAAATAAAAGTACTTAGTAAAAATTGATGCTATATTTATATTCTATGGCTCAGTGTGTATTTTGCTGACCAGATCTATAGAAGCCTGAAATGAATTGGAAATATCACTAAAACACACAATTTATCACATGGTTGGGTGTGCTTATAACAAAAGAAACCCACCTTACCCCAATCAAAATTTTTCTCAACGTTTTTTGAGGTATCATGTGTGTTAAATACCGTACTGGAAATTTATCATAGTCCGTCCTCTGGAAAGGTATAATTTCCAAGATGGCCACAAAATTATTATAATTTCTGTTATTCATTCATTATACACCCAAGACAAGTTTCTAATGGTTCTTGTAGCATCAAGTGTATTTGATAACATATCAAAAGTCTACAGTGGTCTAACCAATGGAAGGGTATAATTTTCAAGATGGCGTCCAAGTTCACTGCAAAATAAGTTGGTTACAAAAAAAAACCACCCTACCCTCTAAAAAATCACAAAAGGTTTCTCAACATTTTATTTATAGTAAATTTAATCACTTCTTCTTTACCCTGTGTCCCAACTTTCCAAAACAAATTCAGTTGAAATTCATTGAGAACTTTTGGAGATATTGTGTGGATACACATGGGCAGAGAAAAAATATATCTCGATTGAAAACGAATTCCTGTATGCCCCCTAAAATTAAACATTGATTGGGTGTGTGGAAAATTTGTGAAAGAACAGGATTGGTAATGCTTAGAATAAATTAAATTGTGTACATCTTCAGAAAGAATCAATTAATAATAAGGTATTTGGTTCCAATAAAGGTAATAAGCACTGATATATGTATTTTTTTTCATAGGAAAGTGTTGTTCATTTGCTTCCATATTTTGAACGGATCTGAGCGATTCTCGATCATTTTGAATATCAAAAATGTTCATAACTTATTCATATCTTATCTTCATTTATTATTATTAGTTGTAACAGTTTTCTCACCATAGCAGCTGGTGGTTTTTACTGGAGGTCAAGTGACATTTTGTATCTTAAATACTCTAGGACTCTTCTCAGTATTCTGGGTGACTTCTGGATGACATCTGGTTAGTCTTCATAACTTCTTTAGCTTCCTGGGCAGGTCTAGATGTTTATTTAATTTGTCACACTTTTTTAGCTCCACCCTGTAGACCACTTGGACCATGAAATTTACTATCTATTGTTGTTTTGTCTTTATCTACTACCCAGAAGATCTGGTCTTTTGGTCTTCATTTTTTAAATTTTTCTTTTTTTTTTCTTTTTTTAAATTCTATTCATCTATTCTTTTTTTCAATTCAAATTCATTTTTTAATTTGATTAAAATTTTTTATTCAAAAATTAAAAAAAAAATTTTTCTAAATTTTATTTTATCATCTAAATTCAAAAAATTGAAAAAAAATTATTTGATTTTTTAATTCAAAATTTTTTCCAAAAAACATTGTCTTCTTCTTCTTCTTCTTCTTCTTCTTCTTCTTCTTCTTCTTCTTCTTCTTCTTCTTCTTCTTCTTCTTCTTCTTCTTCTTCTTCTTCTTCTTCTTCTTCTTCTTCTTCTTCTTCTTCTTCTTCTTCTTCTTCTTCTTCTTCTTCTTCTTCTTCTTCTTCTTCTTCTTCTTCTTCTTCTTCTTCTTCTTCTTCTTCTTCTTCTTCTTCTTCTTCTTCTTTCATATTTTTCATTGCTATGATGATAAAAATGATATTTTTTCAATTATCAATTATAATGATAATTCTCATTTTTCCATTTTTTCTTCCAGGTTGACTCCCCCTTACATGTTAGTTCTTATGGTGTTTGCTACCTTGATGCGATACTGGGGAGATGGCCCCTATTGGCCAGAATATGGGTTTCAACCTGATAGTTGCAAAAACACATGGTGGTACAATTTGCTCTACATAAACAATTTTATTGACAATGAGGTAATTTTTTTGGTCTCTTCTCTAAATTTTGAAAAGCCATATTTTTGGAAATTATTTATTATCATTGGTTGAAGTATTGTAGCACAATATATTATTGTATTATCGGTGAGCTTCTGTTGCAAAATGGTTATAGCAGCTGGGTGTGAACTGGGCTTCTCTTTGGTTGAGAGATGTTTGTTCAATTATCATTGTGATCTTACTCTTTATTTCTGATTACACCGTGTATTTTATATATTGGGTAATTCATACATTGGGTATATATTGTTGTTAGTTGAATTTCAATCTGTTGATGTCTGTTGTTTGCCATGATTAATGTTCAAATTCATAAGCCACTAGAAACCGACAGTGGAACTCTTCAATGAATAGCATTAATAATAGTAAGAATCAGTGAATTGAATAACTTAACGTATTTCAAAATTCATCAAATGCCCATGAGGGAATAATTTCTATCAGGAGTTATCTTCCTTGAAATTGACGTTCTATTTTCTTTCTATTCTCGAATTAGAAGTTGAAAATGTTCTTTAATATCTCTCTGGAGTATTTCTGTTGGATCTTGTACACCTGAAGACTTCTGAATAAAATTGTATTTTTTTTTCAGTGCATGGCTTGGACATGGTATTTAGCTAATGATATGCAGTTCTATGTCATCAGTCCTCTCATCCTCATCTTTCTCTACAAGTGAGTGAATTCAGTTTTCATTTTTAAATATCATTTCTCTTTAGCTGCAACATTTCTGCCTTTATTATTCTTTTTTATTAGATGAAGTATTGTACCGTATATATTCGTTGCACCTACTTTTCCTCAATAATATTCTTATCTCTACTTTTGACCTGTGCATAGTAAGTAAGGTTTGGTAAATTAGTTGTGAGTTTTTTTTCAGTTGAAAAACTGTGACTTATCTATGAATACATGCAGTAAACTATCATTATTGATTTTTTACTACTGTTTTCACTTATCTTACTCTAGTTTTATGTGATAGAAATTGTGAAGGTAGGCATTATTTAATTTTTGACAACCACTTTAGTTCACTTGTAACACTAAACGACTAAAAAAATCCAACTCAATTCGTGTTGTTGATATATGGCAGAGAATAAATATTGCGGATGCTTCGTGTACAAAGATCGAAATGAACATGATACCAGAGAGATTTGGATAGAGAGTGGGTTTAAAGGTCAGATTCGAGCTTCTGCAAACCATCAAATTTCTTGTAGCTCAGATGGTAAAGCAGCTAGTGCATTTAACCAGGCTTCCCTCTGCAGTAAAATGATGAGTTTAGTTGCCTCTTTGCACCATCACCATCCTATGTCTATGTTTATAAGAAAAAAAATAAGAATTTCTCTATAGAACAATATTTTGATCAAGAAAAAGGTAATCATGTTCTTCTTTTTTTTTTTTTGTAGAGAAAAAATTATGGTCTTCCATAGATCTTATATGCAGTTTTAAAAAAATGAATTTAGATACAAAAAAAATTCTTAAATGAATAAATAACCAAAATTTTTTTGAAATCAGTTAATCAAGGGATTTTTTGAAAAAAATAGAATTTTGAAAATTAAAATTTTAATGTTTGTTTTGGGCTAAATTTCACTCTAGTACAAGTGTTAATGGTCTGCCTAGGGAGTCCATATATCAGGCTTTATTACATAGATGATTTTTATATTTAGGAATATTCTATCTTCCTTCTCTCTGTTGCCACAAAAAGTATTGAGATAAAATAAATTTCATGAGTTTCAGAAGTCTTTATGCACAAGTTGTCTTAAAGTCCATGGCATTTATTAGTTGCTCTGAAATTAAAAAATGTATCCTATATTTATTCATCTTTTTCCCTTCATAAAATACTACATTATACAGGCAACTGTGGTTGTTATAATAATAAATAAAAAGGCTTGGCAGTTGTGTGATAATTCTCATATTGTCACACATGGCTGGCAGTAAATATTGATGGTTCTACACAACCGAATTCAGAAGATAATTTAAAACTGCCATTTGGGCCTTCAATGAATTATGCATGTATTTATTTATTTATTTATTTATTTATTGTATCATTCCAAAACAATTTTAATGCACTCAAGAAAAGTCTAGTAATTTTTTTATGTACCATGTATGTGTTTTCTTTATTTGCAGAAAACCCAAAATTGGTTTTGGAATTCTTTCAGTCTTGATGCTCGCCCAACTAATTACTTGCGGACTGATCATGAAAATTAATAACTACTCTGGACTCTTATCGTGAGGTTTTCTGATGTACTTACTATAGAAATTGACATGTTTCATTTCTCAGTCGTATAATTGTTATCATCATTCTCCACTTTTATCCTCATTGAAAGTGTTACGGCATTAGGTACACTCTGGTAATTGTTAGTAATACCCACTTCTGGCTTACCAGCCCTGTTGTTTTGTTTAAAGCACCTGATATTTTTCCCAATGGTTACTCATCTACGTACTGACAAGGCTTGATTTTGCTCAACTTTGGTAATCTTATTAGAACCAATGTGTCCAATGTGATTTTGGCTTTAAATCCTGATCCTTGGAGAGAGGTTCCTCAATCCTCGTCCTTTTACTGAGTGCTTAACAGAGAGGTATTGAGTACCATTTTTAAAGTCTTTAGTTTGACTCAGCAGTGGATTAAACCATGGAATACTGAATTAGAGTGTGTACTCTACCACTGGCCCAAAGTGATTGGTAATTATATGACTATCATCAAAGTAAATATGAACCTGTTAAAACAATATAAATCATGTGCACCCATGTTTAGCAACCAGTGCAGAAAGAAAAATGTGTGCACAAAAGATTTCTAATTCAGTGGATACCTTACAGAGCTTTTATTGTAAAAAAATATTGATTCTGTGTTGAATTCAAAAGAGCGCATTTGCTTTTGTATATGTACTGACTTATTGTATCAGTTGACATATAATTATGCTGTGTATTTGATACGTTTTTCAAAATATAGTACTTTTTTGGGATATCCTATCGGGAGTCGACAGGGAATCAAGGATTTTATGAAGGGGCTGATAATCTAAAATGTTTGATCAGTATGTTGACAAATGGTGAATCTCCGTAAAAAAGAAGTTGTATCCCTTTGAAATGACTTGTAAAGATTATTGAGCTTTATGCAATGTGAAAACTAATTTAAACTTCTTTATTTTTCAAGACTTGGATATTTCTCAAATGTTTACGTGAAGCCTTACACAAGAATCGGAGCCTATTTGATTGGAATGCTTTATGGCTATCTTTTGTTCAAGACAAAATGCAAAATGGTTCTAAATGAAGTGAGTTCATTTTTTAAATTTTTATTAGATGAAGTATTATCAATCATTATTTTTAATTTTATGACAACTTTTTACATCCCTCCTAATTTTTTGTTACTTTTTATTACATTTTTTTTCTATGACTGATCACTCTTTGGCAGTGACCAAACAGCATTGATCAGAATGAGGAATGGGTTTAAAGATGTTGTCTTAGTAGCTTTATTGTTAGAGCAGGCACTGTGCTCTCCAAGAGGATGTGTGACAGACATGGCTTTTATTAATGGACCATAGCGATCAAAGATGGCAAATATTATGTAATAAAAGCAATGTTTGTCACACTTATAGTATCAGTAACAACCATTAGCCAAGTTCTATTTTTTATCTGTGCGTAGGTTTTGTTGTGTTACAGGTCAATTGCATCCTGGACAACAATGTTCCAGTCAAATGCGCCCCAGTCATTAGCTTTTTGGGACATTTGTGTCCGATATTTTTTGCATCCTACTTTTTTTCAAGAGATACTTTTCAAGTTAGGACTTACGAATTAAAATATTCAATCAATAAAATGAATGCATACAAGGATAACTGCATCAAAACTTTAAAGACAAATAATTTGGTTGATAACAAAACTAAATAAAAACATGGTTGTAAATTAATCAGAAGTTTATTGAACAACTGTTTTTTTCAAATTTGTGCCTGTGTCTATGCGTGTGTGTTGTCCAGTACTACTGGCCATACCGTTTTGTCTACAAATGTGAAAATTGTCATCAGTACTCCACTAAACCCTTTCTAAAAATTGTTTTATTTAGATTTTTGGAAAAGAAGCTTTTTTTGACTTTTTGGGTCCCTATTCTGACAGGATAAATGATAAAATCTAGATTCTGTAAAATGTAAATTGTTTAGTCTTTTTCAGATGTTTTTCTGTGGAAAATGTCCATGATGTCTTAAATAGTATTTATTCTGACCATTATTACTATTCAGTGGAATTTTCTTGTTACATTATTTCTAATTTTGACACCACAGTTGTTCAATTGTTGACACTGATATCGAGTATATTTTATCATTTTAATTAAGAACTCTCAAGTCAACATGTGTAACCAACTCAGCTCTAACTTATTTTGCTCATCACTCCTCCAGGCTGCTACTGCTGATGATGGCTCATGATGGCTGGCGTTGCCTGGTAACAACAAATTTGACTAATGGTTGTTACTGATTCTATAAGTGTGACAAACATTGCTTTTATTACATACATAATTTCTCACTTCAATACAGGATTTAGATTGTAAAAGTAACCTGAGTAAAAGATTTTTCCATGATCCAAATTTGAATCAATAGTTCTAACCCTCAAATTCCATCCAGAGCAAATGTTTGATGTTATCCCCCTTTGACCATTTGATGAATCGAAAAAAATTTCTTCATACAATTCACGGAAATGTTCCACCATTTTACATGCTATTCATTGAAGATGTCCTCTGTCAATTAAAAGCAGTTTATGAATTTAAGAGTTGGAATTCTTTTTCTCCCTTCAGTACCTCGTTGCCCTGATGTGGTTAGTTTCTACAATAAGTGCGATCGCCGTTCTTTATGGCCTTTACGACTCATACCATGGATCAGTTCTGTCATCGGAAGTTAGTGCTTTATATGAAACTGTACATCGAATCGTGTGGGCCATATGTGTTGGTTGGGTCATTTATGCTTGTGTTTCTGGTTATGGAGGTAAGTCATCTTTCGTTTTTTCTTTTTCCTCCATTGTTAGATATAGACCTACCTTTCCAAGTAAGTGTAGACATAGAGGGTGATGAGCCTTATCTTGCTATACTGGCCCATAGGGATAGATACATGCCTTTCCCACGAGCATTAGCGCAAAGTGAATGCTGTCTCAGCCTAGATTTGAACTCGGCTCGCCAATCCCTTCTCAATGTTTTAACCACTCGGTCACTCACAACTCTTCAGTAGATCTGAGGAGACAAAAGTACCAATTTAGACCTTACAAAATAATGTGATTTGTTCAGGGGCCATGAGGTGGGAGAGACCATATTAAGGCCGAGGATAGAATTTTTAGTTATATCTAAAATTTTGAACCTAGAATTTTCGATATAACTCCCACTTGAACAATTACCTTTCTCTTGAAAGAATCCCATTACGGATTTTAATAAATTTGATTGTTAAATTGCTTTTATTTGTGTGTCATTCTTAGCATTGAGAAGGTGATAAATGTTTGCATGTTTAAATTCATTCAAATCCAATACTCTCCAATACAATCTTATGATAACTGGTCATTTTAAAATCATTTTAAAATAAGGATTTTTAGATATAGCTGAATTTTGTCTAAAGGGCATAACCTATTTTCTGCCATCGTTAAACAGATACAACTGTACCGTCTTGGTTTTAGCTATTAAACTAAACAACTTCTTTATGTTACAAGAAAACTATTAACTAAAACTATCAACATAGGTTTCTAAATTTTCTCTGAATTTTTGTAGAAAATATTTGTAGAAAAAGTAAGAAACACAGTTTTTATAGAAGAAATATAATTCTTCTTTTTTCTTGTTTATTTTTCTCCTTGCTAATTTATAGATAATTTTGAAAATTGTTGGGTTATCATATTATTTGGAGTGTGTTGGATGACACCACTATGTGATTGCTCTTCATGTGTGGCAAAACTGAGCAAGAATTCAGTCCACTCAATGGGTAATCCAGAATTTATTATGTGTAAGCCATGCCCTTCTTGACAAAAGCTGTGGTCCAACTGACTGAAAGCTGGGTCAGCCCTAAATTCTTTAGAATATCTCTGAATTTTTGAGATAAGGTATTATTATTATTTCTATTATTATTCGGACTATTCTCATCTTGGTCATTTTTCATACAACGTTTCGGCCGTTGCACTCTACGGCCTTCGTCAGGTATCATCTGATAAGTGTGGGGAAGTAACGAACCAAACCCTTTATTGACCGCACTCCCCTCTAAGCATTAGTAGTATTATTATCGTTATTGAACCTAGAACCATCAGATTACTTGCAATAATTTTGTCTGATTCTGTAACCACTACGCCAAGAGTCCATGTGGACAACCAGTGCTAATTTTTAGGAGCCTTAAACCTCAGGTGACAGTTTTTGTTATTTGATGTATAAATAAAGGGTTCGGTTCGTTACTTCCCCACACCTACCAGATGATATCTGATGAAGGCCGTAGAGTACAACGGCCGAAACGTTGTATGAAAAACAACCAAGATGAGGATAGTCCTAATAATGATAGAAAAAAGTTTCTCAAGTTCTTTAGTGGGTCTGTCTAGCTACGTACCACACATACAGGTCACAATGGGAGTAGAGGGCCAAAAATTAAAACATGTACTTATTATATCTAGAAAAAATATTTCACTTGTTTTGGGAGAATTCCGCCTGTCCCTCGAATAGGATGTTAGTGGGGGGGGGGTATCAATTTACAAGGTAAGCTTATGCTAAATTGGTGCCTTAGTTTATGTCTTGCAGTGTTCATGCTTGTTTGTTTTATAGATATCACCACTCAAGAGAAGTTATATTCATTTTTTACACCCTTTTGCAAATTTTTCAATTGATCACCATCGACATGGCATTCTGTCAAGAGATAGTCATGCATCTGTTTCTATTGAGTGACTAATCAGACCTGTTTTTGATTGCATTTTGTATTTACCGCTCTATGCTGGCTCATCAATATTTGATCCCTTCAACCCTTTCATTATTATGTACAAAATTTATCATTGCAGGTTTCGTCAACACCCTTCTCTCATGGAAAGCATTTATTCCCCTCAGTCGTCTCACATACAGTGCCTATTTAGTGCACCCAGTTGTCATTTTGACATTCTATTTAAGTACTCGATATCCTATTTACCTCACGGACTTCGAAGCGGTATGTTTTCTTTCAAAATTATTTTGTGCATCACCCAAATCAAAATTACTTCACTTTTCTGAGTTGGTTTTTTTCATGTTTTATTTATCAAAATTTAGTTATAAAATATCTGAATTGGCAACACTGAAGGGAAGTAAGAGAAATATTTTGAAGCTGTAGTTTTGTACGACAGGCAGATAATTATTTTGTATGATAATAAGGACAAGCTGCTGTACACACCGTAAAGATACACCTTTGTAATAGGCATTTATACTAGAATATATAATAGAGAAATGATAGAATAATTATAAGTGTTATTTTTCATTTGAAACTATCAAATCAAATAAGAATAATGCAGTTATAATTATATCTGCTGGATTATATATCAATTTCTTCGTGTAATCTTCTGCCCTGAAAAACTCAAAGTAGATAAGGACAGTAAATAAACAAGCCAAGATTAAAATATGAAACATTTATTCGGGCTTGAAACTGACCAGCTAGTTGCTCAGATCAGATGGTAAGAATAGTGTTATGTTGAGACGGCCTCCTGTAGGATGCAGGTTCGATTCCTGCAGCACCAAATTTCTCTATTCTGTTTACACTGTCTCGGCCAATATTCAGAATGTGAAAAGGATATTGGTTCCAAATAAAAATAACAGAATTATTCTAAAATGTATAATTTTTAAAATTTATTCATGCTTAAATATCCTAGTCATTTTTGACAGGTACTCTGCTAGTTTGATAATGTTTTGCCATTTTTATTTTTCAGATCTACTTATTCTTTGGCCATTTGGTGCTGTCATTTCTTGTTGCATTCGTTGTGTCGATGGCATTTGAATCCCCGATGATTGCATTGGAATCCCTGGTTCGAGGAAAAAATAAGAATTAAGTGTAAAAAATGAACAATTTAAGTAGTTAAGTAAGTCCATCCTACCCCACTCCAACGACATTCGCCACAAAAGCAATTGCAAAGTATAAAATGAACTAAAAATTATTAAATTGCTTAAAATCAAAACATAAGAAATATTACGTGGATTTTCATAAAACTAACCCATTTCAAATTTAGTTTGGTGAAAATAGTCCTGATATCAAGATTAAAACATCATATCGGTCTAGTCTGGAGAAACTTCGAGTTACCTCCCCTTGATCAAACAAGTGTCTCAAATTTCCCATCGCCGAAGAAATCTTATTTTAATTTTGTTTAAACGAAGTATTGTAAATCATTATTTTTTTCTATTTATTTACCTATTCAACCCAATCATTATTAACTGATAGATCAGTATCAGTAATCCAATTTTATATAGATGAAGTATTGTAAATCATACTTACTGCTAAAGAGAAACTGGTCAGAGTTTAGTAGCAACAAAAAAAACAACTGTGAAGCAAAAATTAATAAAATTTCTATTACTTTTGCAATGCAAATTGATCATTATTGACTGACTCCAAGTTTTGATAATCTTCATAGAAAAAATCTTTTATATAAACTCATTTTCATGATTCAAAAAAAAAAAAAAAAAAAATGTCAAAATACAAAATTGATAAGAAAATTAAGATTTAGTTGAATTTAGTATCTTTATTGGAATATTGCATCCCAGACAATAAATTATTTTTCCTAAGAGATATTTCATTTTCTCACTCAATTTCTGCTGCAATGATTATTTATTTTGTTTCGAACATTTTAATAGGGATTAATCAGTTGTTACAGTCGGAATGAAATCAACTACATCGCATTTCACATGCCGTGGAAACAGTCAACATACACGGCCATCTAGCAAAATCTAAGAACTTGAAAAACAAACCCTATGTATCAAGTGTACAGGCTTCATCTATTGAGTTAATGGCTGAAAATTTCAAAACTTACTAATGTCTAGAAAAAATTTTTTTGCCCCCAAATACATTTTTAGTGGGAGTTCAATTTGCACTGTAATTTTATGCTAACTTGGTTCATTAGTTTGCATCCAGTAGCATTCATGCTTGTTTTTTTTCTCTCTAAAATTCTGACTTATTCAGTGATCACTGCCCAACATAAGTTCAACATGCAGCCAAAAAATGTTGCTCATGATCTGATGTAATGATGGTTCATTTTTGGGGGGGACATATTTCGGATTTGAAGAGTCCTGCATAAGAAATATCATATTTCTTATATATTGTATGGATTGCAGTATTTTGAAAAGGATACTAAGTTCAACCAAAGGCAAAAATTCATTTAACTTCAAAAAGAAATGATAAAAACAAATTTATGAAAATTTATTTATTCCAAGCAACAGCCTTTTTTTAAAAAAAAATTCATTCTTTATTTATAATCATCAACTCAGTTTCACCTCCCCTTAATCATATCACAAAACAGAATTTCCAGCTGATAATTCAAAATCTGTAGTTTTTTTTTTTTTTTAATGGAATTCTGACAACAGTAAGACTCTTAAATTCATAAACCGCTTGTAATGAACAGTGGAACTCTTCAATGAACAACATGAAAAACGGTGGAACTTTTCTGTGAATTGAATTTTTAAAAATAAAATCACTAAATGGTCAAAGGGAGAGGTTATTTTCTTTGTAGTTTTACTTCTTGAATTCATTCATGTTCTGATGATTATTGAAAGACAGAAGCTGGATTTAGATATGTTGATTGATAAGCCCCTCCCCCAATTAACTGTCAAGGAAAGATAAGATGCTACGTCCTGGAATACTTAGAGAGAATGGTATCATCAGCAAAAATGTTAGTGTAAGACCTGATGATATTATCAGGCAGATCATTTAAAAACATTTCTGTTTGTGAGAATGATGTGTGTAGACCCAAGAACAGAGCCCTGCGGTATGCCAGCATTAATACCATTAACACCTCAGGATCAGCCATTAACAGTCATCCGCATGGTTCTCACAGATAGAAAGGACCCTATGATTGAATGCATTCTGTCAAAGTTACCATAACTGGTGAGTTTGTGGAGCAATCCCTTGAGCCACACCTTAGCCTTAGAGATAAGTGGTAGAGGTGCCATCCAGTGCTGCACTGATTCAGGGGGTGACAGCCGTGACTCTAGAAGATTGAGAACCAAATCGGATGACACTTGAAAGATTATCTGTCAAGATGAATCAACACTTTTGATGACTGACTCAAAGACCTTATTAGTGATGCTCAGAAGGCAAATCGTTCGACATGGAAAGTCAGGAAGTGGATGACTTAGGTCGTTTACAGTTGAGTCAGAAACAAAGATTGTAGCAAAAAGCTTAGCTTCATCTGAGTATATCGAGATAATCTCGGGTCCATTTATGGTGGGAAGAGGCAATTAGCCTCGATTCAGAACTTTGTTGGTAATTCTACAAAACTTACAGGATCCAAGCCTTTCCTTTTAAATAATTGGATTTTGTATTCCTCTAATGGTGGTAAAAATAATTACAATGGGCTTTAAATGAAGCACACTCTTGGGTAAACCACGATTGACTATTTATATGACTTACAAGCATATTGGGGGGGGGGGGATATCACTTACTGCAAATCATCCAAGCTCTAAAGCTGTCCATTTCTAGCTTCATTGGATGACCTCCTTGTCATAATACCAGTGCATTGGATCCAGTGTGATACTTGTAGAGTTTAAAAAGAAATCTAAATGCAAGTCTTATATGCCAGCAAATACAGTATATGTGATTATAAAAGGTGTTTTCAATATGTAGATCTATAATTTCTAACTTGAGGTAAGATGACGACATTTTAAGGCATTTATGTTTAGGTATGATAATAAAAAGTCCAGGCATAACATGAGTAAAAGATAGAGTTATTTCCCTGATATAAATGAAAACTATCCCTCACAAAATTTTATTTTATTTAATTTTCAAATCTTTTTTCTTGAATTTGATTGCCTTTTGATTTAGGATATATTTTGAAAATTCTCTTTCCAATTTACTAAAACAAAATTTGGTATGAATTTTATTCATTGCTGTCAGAATGGACAAGAGCTAAGTGTTTTGAAAATCAGTCGATATAACTGTTGTCGGTTTGGTCCCACAAGATTCCAGTTGTAAATTTGCATGAATTTGATGATCATTAAAAAAAAAATAAAAAGATAGTGACTTAGTATTTAAGGTACAAAAAGTTTACTATTCAAAATATTTAAAAAATTGAATTGAATTAAAATTAAAATTCAAGAAAAATTTTCGCTTAAAAAAAAAAAAAAAAAAAAAAAAAAAAATCAAAATTTTTGTAAGGGATATTTTTTGTGTATGCTTTTAGTCTTTTATGCATATTATGCCTAGACCCCCCCCCTGTATCTATATTTGTTGTGCAACCAATAATCAGTTTATCTACAGTTGTACCATTGTCTATTCCAGAAGACATCTATCAACTCAAATAAACCAGATATTTTTGTTGCAGAGATGAATAAAAGTGTTCATTCCAATTTACGAAGGAAGACAGCTTCTATTTTCATGAGTGGAGATTCAATTATCATAGACACAAGAAAAGAAACACCGTATGTTATGACGAGATGTCCAATGAAAAGATAACTCTGCAAATAGAGAGAAAGAAACCTGATTTAATACATTTATTTTAGTGTTATAAAAAAGTATACAAATTACATATGCAAGCACATATAACATTTACACGATATCTCATGCCTCAAACATTTGTGGAGGTGTAATAAATATTATAATTCTTTTTGAAATCATTTACATCAATTGATAACACTACATACTCTGTTAATCTAATCGATAGTCCCAATACTCTATTGCTAAAAAATGTTTTCTCATATTTGATTTACTATTTACTTCTACAGTATATGTGTGGCTTCTCAGTCCCTTGTAATCCCTTCTAGTATAAAATACATTAGAGTTTTAAGTCTAAACAAAGCACTCAACATTCTAAAACATTTCTACCAAGTTTCCTAAATCTCCCCTACTTTCTGATGATGTAAACTAAATTCTTTAACCTATCCCCAAACTCTTTATTCTGGTACTAATTTAGATGCTTGTCTCTTGACTTTTTCTAAAAGATTTTTCATCTTTCTCAAAGAAGGGTGACCTGGCCTCTACACAGTGCTACAAGGTGCAGGCAGACATAACTCTTGTATAGTATAAGGAACAAGACCATTATGTAAATTATATCTTATATCTAAAAATATCTAAATCATTTTTAGAAGTAATGCTATTATATGGAAAGAAAGAAAGCTTATATAAATACAAAATATGAGACACTCTGAGAAAAAACTTTGACAGACTGTATGTTCATCTCAACACCAATATTCCCTCTAATTTTTAGCAATCAGTATGCACAAATATCTCATTTCAAGCAATTTTTTTCCTGTCTCAAAAGTACATGTTTACTGAATGCTTGAGCAAATGTACACTTGATATTGTTTCAAGATAATTTTGGCACAACCTATCTCTCATGGCTAATAAAAATGTATTGGCAGGTTTTAATATAGTACAATTATGATTGCATTAGGTAAAATTTTATTCTATACTTTGAACACATTTGTTTAGTTTGTTGTTCTATCAAATGAAACGTTGAGTATTTCTTACTTTTATGTGATGAGATATCGAAATTAACAACAATGAGATCAACCAGTTCATAGATTATTATTATTGAAGTTGATGGGAAGGGTTAAATCAAAACCTCATTCAACTTATTTATTACTACATTAGGTTAGCAACTTTTTGTGCACACATTAATTTCCTTTATGTACAGGCTGCAAAATATGTGCACAGACACAACTCAGAAAAATATAACACTACCTGATTTTTAGATTCACCATTATCTCTAGAACTGATTAGCGTAACTGAGTGACAGGATACTGACAAGCTGACATACCGAGAAAGTCCTACCATCTTTAGTCCCCCCCCCTTATATGTCTGAAAGTACAAGGGAGAGAACTCGTGTGTCTATGGTCTGACTTTTAGTATTGTTTTCCTCTTCCTGAATGAAGGCGAGTCAATGTTTTATGATTCATGTCTAGCATGGATTGGAACTTTCTTTCAGGGGTTGTTAATGCTCATCCAATGTATACCAAGTGGTTTGTGTATACACTTTCGAATAAAATGCAACCAATTTTTGTAATTAAAAATCAGTAAAAAAAAAAAAAGAGAAAAAAAAAGAAGATGAATATCCCGTCTTTCAAGAGACAACTCCTAATGGAGTATAGAGACCCGAGATCAAGTCCCTGTTACTGCTGCATGCATCAGCACAGTGATCCTTGCAAGTTTCAAGTCTGGTCGAGACCAGGACTTTATATCTTCAAGTTTTTATGACCACCTTCTTGGCAGGATACAAGTTCAGTGAAGGGATACCTTCGACCTTATCACACAGCTTATAGGGTACTCAATTAGCTGCTGTGTGCACAAGGAAATTTGTCTTAATGGATAGTTGCTCATACTCTTTGCTCGTAATGGAATCAAACCAAAGACTTTCTGAGGCAGATGTGCTAACCATTACATAACCCGAATGGATAAAAATCAGTAATACATGTAAATATGCTACCATTTTATGAAACTCAAGTATAAATGCTAACTCATCTTTTCATATTAAATGTCTCACATAATATCACAGCAGTTCAGGGTGATCAATTAAAAAACTGGATTAAGGGGTGATCAATTTAGTACTTTTCTTGCCTTTTGTGGGATCACTGAAAAGTTCAAACTTTTGAAAAAAGAAGCAAGCACAAACTAGTGACCATTTAGCTTAAACTTGCATTGTAAATTGGATCCCTAACTAAAAACAAAATATTTTTTCTACTCTTGATAAAAAGAATACGTTGAAAATTCCAGCCTTCTAGCTCAATTGGTACAGTCTGATGTATGTTATGATACATACATAGCCAGCTAGACCAACTTAAAAACTGAAGGAACTTATTTTGACAGTTTTGATGACTATCAATGATATATTGTCAAACTCTAAAGTTGACTTTGTTTTCGTATCATAACAAGTTTGCCTTACCCAAAACCCACGAGTCCTACACAGAAAACCGTGACGCACACAAAATCTGGTGACGAGTCAAACAAAAACAGAAATGGAAGTGACGGATCTCTTCAATGTGATGAATAGAATAGAATATATTTTATTTCACCGAAGAAACAATGACAAATTTAAAAGTATTTTACTTTTTTGTAAACATTGAATTTTTAACTAATAAAGTAAGTCAAAATGGGATAGGTGGTTTTGGAATGATATTGTATGGAGAAATGAATGGTTTTGTTTCCCTTTTAGATTTTAATGAAGCAAGGGAGTTTGACCATAGTGTAATCAAGCTCGTGTATAAAAGTTTTTTTGTTTTTTTTCTACGCTAGAGTATAAAGCTACCCACCAATTTTTATTCCAATATTTCCAAATTAAATTTCTCGCATTATATGTGAGTGAATACGGTACACAAGATGAGTCTCAAAATTCAACAGTAACATTTAATAGAAAGAAAAAGAAATGAAAATGGAAAAATGCAAATTTTCTTACCATAACAGAATCTGTGATGATCATAGGATAAGGCAAGTTATAGTAGTAAATTATCATTACGATCGGGTGAATGAGATAGGCGCAGTAAGTCAGTCGGCTTAGGGGGATAAATGCTTTCCAGGATAAAAATCGGTTGACAATACCTGAGGAAATGAACAAAAACATACGAGCTTGTATTTATTGGCAAGGATTCAATTCATACAATTTTTTTTTTTTACCTGTAAAAATATTGACTGGTCTATGAATGCCAGAAACTTTTTTGTTCGGACCAAGTTTGAATAGATTGAAAGCATTCATAAAAAAAGGAAGGATAGAGAGAGTGGGCAGAGAGAGAAGAATTTTTTTTTTCCTCTTTTACATTGCGTCATATTTCTCTTTTTCAAAAAACCATCGGAGATAGAAAAATATGAAGTACAAGAAATACAGAAAGAAAACAGACTATACAGTCATTATAACTAACATATACACTTTGTATCTAGTCTAGAGAGCTTCACAGCTTCAACATTAAACACATTAAAGAACTTTTTCAAAAATTCTTTTGTGTCACTTCAGTCACTTATTTCCCAATATCGGTTAATGTAATTTATATAATTTTCTTCAGTTTTCTTCTAATGTTTTACACATACTTTGATATTGTGGTACTATGTATAAATTTTCCCTTGTTGGGATCATAAGTGACCATGTAACTGTTTTGGGAATTTTAAAAACAAAAAAGTTCTTCTGAAACAGGACTTACTAATAAAAGTTACCAAAAAAGACATTTATTGATAATGGATCAGCAAGTATAACAGACGTGACTTGTTCGGGTCATTTCTATTGAGTGTTCACCCATATAAATATCAAATCCATCATGATATCAGACTGCGTGTAAACCAAGTTATGATATCATCTTTAAGAATACAAATTACACAGAAAAACTGAGTTGATTCTCTACCAACATATTCAACCTGGTAATTTGACAATTTTTCCACTAACCTTAAAGTTTATTTTTCCACGTTGTATACCATTTCACTTTTATCAACTTGTTTCTTCCTTTAAATTATCAAATAAATTATTTTTACATACATGGTTGAAACGAAACAAAACCACTTTCTAGCAAGTAGTAATACCTCGATAGACTATTCCATTTATATACTTAGACAATTTGTTACTTGACATTCCATGTTTGATCTCCCATCCGTCAGAGACAAATGGACCAGAGCCGGATGTTTTCCCCTTTCCCTGGTCCTAGTCAATACAATGATCTTTCATACTGACAAAGACTAGATCCATCTCTTCTGGTTACCTTGGTTACTTACTTAATAGAAATTTATCTAACTTAATATACATTATTCATTTATTCTATTTTTATACTCTCATTAACACATTCTTTAATTATCACTATTATTTCATTATGGTTAAGCTGATAAATTTTAAAGGGATCAGGATGTCTAGTCAAATCTAGGAACATTGCTTGCATCCTGTTAAGTCCACACTTTAGTTCAAGATTCTTAAGGCATATTATAGTACTATACGATTTTCCGAATTCTATTCCATCATCAAGAGAACATAAATCATCAATAAAACAGGTACAACCTAAGAATAAACAAGCTTGTCTTATATCAGTTCTAATTAAAGATGATATGAATCTATATTCATGTCAATGCAAATACAAATTTGTCCAGTAAAACACCTGCTCAACTCCCATAGGGGTAACTATGATCTAATGAAATACTTTAAAGCCTATTTTTAAGTAACATTCCCCAATAAGATGACTAACACTCCCCTTATGGATAGCGCACATAAAGTCTTGCCTTTATTTGTTTCACACCAGAATGCTTTTGAGTTTGTAAACCCAATATATTTGCTATTTCCTCCTGCTAATGCCAAGTCTATTTTTCAATTAGTCAATGAAAAAAAAAAAAGTATATATATATATATATATATATAGTTATGGTTTTGAGGAGTAATAGTTTTTAATAAGCCTTCATCAGTTTTGTACATGTCTCTAGAGGGCTAATGTAATTCTCTCTCTTTCTATATATATCTATATCTATATATATATATATATATATACATAGATCTATATCTATATATATATGAACAAACTTTTCCATTTCCTAATGAATTATATCCCATTTAGGACAATATTTTCATATCTTTTTTGTAATGATTATTTTTGTTTCAGATATTTTAATGGGGATGAACTAGAAAAATCCACATGAAACAGTTTCATTTGTGGGAAGAAATGTTGCTGACTGCTGTCAAAATTTGTATAAACAGCTGAAGGAAGATGAGTCCATGAGAAATAGCTTACCTCCATAACCAGTGCAACAGGCAAAAATTAACCATGCAACACACACAGACCAAGCAGTATGTGAGAATAACCAGTAAAGTGTCGCCACAGGCTGACTGAAAGATTCTCCACCATTTTTCTCGTATAAACCATAGACAACAACGACGGCAACAGATTTACATATCATCCACGTACAAGCCACAAAAACCTAGAAGAAAAAATAATTTTTAAAACTGAAAATGAACAGGCCTGGCTGGTTACTCAATAGAAACCTTCATATAATCAATGTCATCTGGCAGCTAACCATGTGGTGTGAGGTGGGGTGATCAATTAAAAATTGGAAAAAGGGGTGATTAATAAATAAGTTACTTTTATCAGCTTTTGTTGGGTAGTGATCACTAAAAAAGTATGAGTTTTTCAAAAATCAAGCATGAATGTTGCCAGATACAATCCAAAGAACCAATTTAGCATAAACTTACATTAAAAACAGAACCCCACCCCATCACTAAAAACCGGCAGGGGGGAGTAAAAAACAACAACAATGCTTTTTGTAAACTCAGGAGTAAACGTTAATATTTTTAGCCCTTTAACTTCATTGGTGCGGTAAGCCAAACCAACTACAAAACAGAAGAAACCTATGTTGAGAGTTTTGGTCGATGCTTTCTATAAAGTCTGGTCAAACTCCTCACCTACTTCTATTCCAACTGAATTTTTTATATAATTGATAAATTCGCAGATATGTGAGCCTTGTTAGTTTGGCTCAGCCAGTAAGAGATCCACCTACTAATCACTTGGTCAAGATTTCAAATCATGGTAGGGAAATGTTCCCTTGATGAATATATCTGTTTATTAGAATGGTAAAAGCTCTTGCATATTTCTAACATAACCTACAAGAGCACCTTCCTTGAGGAGGAAAAAAAACAACAAAAAAAAAACATTTTTAGATGGTGCCTAGCAGTGTACTTATGCAGATTTTCAAGGTTGTAGCTCTAAAAATATGACCAGGATTACCGGGAGACACATAGGTGAGCAAAGAGAAAAATCTGCAACCCACTTGGCTGGTTGGTTGAGCGGGCCATTCCTGGCGCTATGGGGATTTGATATATCTAGATATTACTCTGACTCTAACAAAAGTGAATTTAAGTAAGTTGTTAATTACTTACCTTATTCAAAGTCTTCTTACGGTTTGTCACGTGTAGAATGTAACCAAGAAGGATACCGACAAGATATGGTCCTATTCTATAATAGGGCTTCATATACAAATCCATATAATTAGGGCTAGAATGTAAGAGAGAGAAATTAAACATTGATTCTTTATACTATATGAATATGCATATATATATAAGTGTGTGTGTGTGTGTGTGAAAATGATGATTGGAAGGTGAAGAGAAAAACCCAAGAGAAAGGTGTTACATCTCAAATTTTTTTATTATTATTCTGTAGACGTAGTTCGATGCATTTCAACAGAGAAAAAGGTTGTTTTTTTTTTTTCTGACTTTTTAACTGACAAACTTGTATGGAATTGGTTCAAGAACGATTGGCTTATTTTGGGAGATGTTGACAAAGTGTCATGTATTTGTAGCAGTTCACAGAGAAAAATATGCTGTTTACATGTTTGATGCTGAAGAGGAGAATGTGAATATGTCTGTGTTTGGAGAGGGAAGGGAGGTGTTTACATAGTCATATATGATACATTCTTTGTTCAGATTTTGAAACCTAAAACTTATGGGTGTGTACTATACACAATAATTAAATATTACCCCTTTTTCTTTACTGGTTAGGTGTGTGGCCATATTTGGGATGGCATGACTACAATCAAGTTATATCATTATTCAGGCTAACTGATGATGTGTAACAAAGAATACAAATCTCTAAATACTGTGTAAATATTGTGTTCCAAGATGTAAAGTAAATTATATCAAATCTTATTTTTAGTCAATGAAAACCAGGTAGAGAGTTGGACAAAGATTAAATTTTGCTGCTACGAATGGTGATAAATCTGTGCATACAATACATAAGGGACGTTTAATTTTACAACCCTCCAACTCTATTACTAAGGCCTATGCATGTGATACACATTACACCATACATGTTACACCAAAATACATAGAAATCTGATGGTGTTTGATGTTATTTGTTTCTATAATTGACTCTTAAAAGTGAAAAATAAAAGTTTTCCCTTAATCTTATTTCTTCTTCCATTCAATTCTAACCCCTTAAAGTGAAAAGATTTACCCCCTAGATTTTGACTACTGAAAATAAAAATAAAAAATCAGCTAAATTCTTTAATTGCCAAAATTTCAATTCTTTTTTTTTACAAAAAATAAATAATTACAGTTTTAATTTGATCAAAAGTTCATGTATCAAAACAAGGATATAAAAACTATTTTTTACGTCCAAAAGTTTACGTAATTTGTGTGAAATCAAATTCTTTTTAACAAAAAATAAGCAAATTTTGCTAATTAAACAATCACCAAATTGGGTTAACACATACAGTGTTAGTTAGCCAGCCAGCCCCACTTAAAAACTGAAGAGGACCAAGTTGACAGTTTTGGTAAGGATCAGTTAGGAATAGAGAAAAAGCTTACTTGGAAGGAGATTTGATTCCATAATGAATGATTAAGATTGCTGAAACCACAAAGTGAACACCCATGAGTGACATTGTCACTAAAGTCCCAATTTTAGGAAACCTGAAAATGAAAAGAAAATTATTAATACAGATTCAGATCAGGCAGGCCACAGTCGGCCAGATTCAGCCAGAATATCACAATGTGTACAAACACAGTAGTTAGTTATTTGAGAAGTTAACTAATAAAACTTTCATCTTCAAGGTTTTTTTTTACATAAGATGCTAATTTTCTATCTCTGAATTTTTGAGATGAGGTATTATTATTATCTCTATTATTGTTCAGACTATCCTCATCTTGGTTGTTTTCCATACAACGTTTCGGCCGTTGTACTGTTGAAAAAAATTCCCTTATCATTCCTATATATTTTATAGATATAGATTACTTAAGCTTATGAGTACGATAGGTTTTTATATTTTTGACAATAGTAACAATGAATAACTTCTTTGAAGGATGTGTCCATCTGGTCAACAGATTAAATTAAACTGTTCTGTTAAGAATGTTTAATAAGATATACTTTAGAAATAAAGAAGGTTTCTGAAATTTGATTCAAAGAAAATAAATTAATTCAATGATTAATTGACTGGATTTAAAAAAAGATTTTTTAAATCACGTTTGCTTCAGTAGAGGTGTCTGCAGTATTTCAAAGTTGAAACTTGGATATTTTTACAGTACATTTTAAGTATACCTTAATTCAAAAGATTTAGGTACAATGCCCTGGTTGAGCTACTTAAAGGTCACATACAGATAAATAGAACCAGACTTTTAGTATTATACACATAGATAGAAATCAGGTCATTATTATGACTCCACATTATTTCTTTTGAGATTTTCAACAACTATCTTGCTCAAAACATACTTGGAGGGTCTTATAAGTGAACAGCAAATTTCATGGGGATATTTTGTGGGTTCCTGAAATGAATTGACATTTTTTTTTTCAATTTGGAGTTCCTGTTAAAATCAATAACTTGATTTGTCACATAACTTTCAAATGAGTCACCTTCATTTTTGTATGATCAAAGCGAATTTCTTTCAAAAAAGCAAATAATTCATAAAGAGGCTTACTTTCAAAGAGTTTTTCAGACGATTGAATGCCTTGTTGTTTGAAGAGTTACACAACTCTTTTGCCAATCCATTTACATGGCCCTCTTCAAGTGTACTATTCAAACATAATGACGGTAGAGAGAAATTTTTCTCTCCAATGGAAGCAAAGTTTATAACTATGGATTCAGGTATTTTCCTTTATTTTGCTTGTTAGGTCTGGATTTCTGTACCTTGTACCCCCTGAGTAGCAGAAGCCACATCGAGTTGAACTCTGCTGGGTTAACAATAAAAGTAAAGGAAAACACATGAAGCCTACATTATAAGCTTTGCTACAATTGGAAAGAAAGATTTCTGTCTACCTCAATCACACTTGGATAGGACAACTGAAGAAATAGTCTGAAAAACTCCTTGAATGTTAATGACCCTTCTCAAAATTTTAGACAGAAAAACTTACTTGTGAAGTAAAATCACTAGAAGAGGACTGATGACATAAAACTGCATATCATTTGCTAAATACCATGTCCAACCCATGCACTGAAAGAATAAAGACAGTTTTCTTCTTGGTTCATTCTTATTTGACAAGCAAGGTCACCTAGTATTGCCAAGATTAAAAGAATTACAAAAGACATTTACCTATTAAATACCAAATACAACAATTCAAACATCCCATTTATCAAATACAACAATTCAAACATCCCATTTACCAAATACGATTCAAACATCCCATTTACCAAAGACAAGGATTCAAACATCCAATTTACCAAATACAACGATTCAAACACATCATTTACCTAATACAACGATTCAAACATCCCATTTAACAAATACAAGGTTTCAAACATCCCATTTAACAAAATTCAGACAAGGAAGTTCTACTTACTCCTGCATTTTTAATGAAGTTATTTGAGTATAACACGTTACGCCACCAAGTTTTAGTACACACATCAGAAAGTTCTTCCTGTCTCCAGTAGGGACCATTCCCAAAATATTTCATTAAACATACATAAAACATTAACACCACCAAATATGTGGGAGTCAACCTGCAAATAGAAATGAAAAAGGATTCAAATGATTTGAAAGAGCATTTGTCACATAATTATGTTTGGTATTGAACAACCATAGCCACCAAAGATGGCGAAGGGTTCTAGCCTTTTTTTCATGCGAGTAAGTGTTTGTGTGTGTGTTCCAGCACTCCTGGTCATACTGTTTTATCTAAAAACTTTAAAAGTGGGATCAGTACTCCACTACACCCCTTCTAAAAATGTTCTTTCGATTTTTACTTTTCTATTCTGATGGGTTTGATAATAACATCTAGATCTTGTTTTCACTCTATTTTAGGTGTTTTCCACTGAAAAATGCCAGTTATGATATAAACAATTTATTCTGACTATATTTATTCTTTGATGTAATTTTATTTCATGACTTGAAATTCTGATGCTATGGTTGTTCAATTATTGACTGTAATGGAGAGGTAGTTTTATTGTTAACCTCCAGTTTGTTATCAGTCATCCTTATATGATCTAGTATTGTAACCCATTGTATTAATTTTGGCAACTTTTTTTTCACCGTCATCTTGATTAGTATTAGTTTTTATCACAACTTCAACTTGGGCCGTCACTCTAAGGCAACAAGTAAAAGAGTGGATTAGGAATAAAGAGGAAGCTTCTAGTGAGATTCAAATTTATATCCTTCTTGTCAGAGAGAAACCTGGTTTATGCCCAATGGTCAGCAAGAGATAAATCTTACCTTTTAAACCCAACCTTTACACCAAATATTGGAGCAATGTTTGTTGCTTATGTTCTAGTACTAGAAGTATCAATAATTTTCATTTTTTTAATTATTATATGAAGCACTGTAATCCATTTAATCAATTCTAACTACAATTAATCTTCATGCAGACCCGAAAATTACAAGTAAGCTTCTGGTGAAATTCAACCTCATGTCCCTCTTGCCAGCTGCTATAATCACATAGCTATTCAGCTTTCATAGCAAGCTTACTCTTTATTTCTCAATGCGCCATTTGCTTGTGGCTATTGGATGACAGTATAAGTTGTAAATTGTGATAAAAACAACTTGAGGGAAAAAGTAGTCAAATTAATTAAAAGTATATTGATTAACAATTCTTCATCTTATCATAAAAATGAATGATAAAAATTGAAAAATTTGTAGTCCTTATAGATCAAGTTTAATATACTAATATAATAAGAGTTCTATTCATTGCTTAAGAGTGGTCTCAAGTGATTCACCAATTTAAGAGTTAAACACACCTGGTTGCGTCTGGGTCAAACTCTACTGCTACTTTCTTACGTGTTTGCAACATAAGTTTTTGCATAGTTTGACTCATGCTGTAGGAGAGATACCTGCTGATCACTTAGTCATGGTTTCAAAACCTCTACTATTCTATTTCTTGGCCTTAATAATTATCTCTTGGTTATGTCCAAGAATACATCCATAAAATGGAGATAAATCCTTAAAAATTGAAATTAATTATCTCTCCCTGGAAAGAGAAACCACAATCAAAATATCTATAGTTATGGGAAGGGTCATTAACATTCGAAGAATTTTATGAACACGTGAACTTGTTAACACGTTTTGGATGATCCATTCTCTGGCTTTCCTCAAGTGTAATATCTGAATATGACGGTGGTAAAAAAGATTTTCAATGATGGTAGTAAATAGTTTCTACAAACTTCCCCTCCTTCACCCCTACCATCAACATCCCTTCTGTTAAAAGTATGGCAGAGAAGATACAGAAAGCCCGTAAGACCCACAACATACAGTCACTTTTAGTAGTTCTTACACCCTTCAAAATTTGCTCACTAAAGTGAGTCCTCCATGAGTGGAAAAATCTAAACAGTAACTGTATTAACATTATTCAGTGTAAATGTGGAAAAGTTTATACTGGTGAAACTGGCAGGCCTCTCAAAGTTTGACTTGAACATAAAAAGCCATAATCAAAGGCAATATAGAAAGATGTGGGAGACATTTCCCTCTCTGTGATGAAGTTCATAACATAGACAAGGAATGCTGTTGGAAGCTAAGGAAAATCAAGGAGGCTGCCCATATCAATATGTCAACCGAATGTATGTTAGACAAGTGCAGAGTTCAATCTGATGTGGCTTCCACTACTCTATGGGGACAAGTTATGGAAATCCAAGCCTAACAAAGAAAGAAGAACAAATTGACATTACCCGAAAGCATGGCTACCATTAGAATATTGTTTACCAACATCACAATCGGATAGTACACCTAGAGAAGGCAGTGGGTGAAATGTTCAAGTTTTTTTCCGAATTAAGTTGTGGTATATATTTTTATGTGTTGATTTTAAGGCTATTTGATTTTTCTTCCATTCAAAGGAGAAAAAATCCATTTTAATTTTTGAGGAATTATCTCCATTTTTCATGTGCATTTTTGGACATTACCTATCTCTTTACTTATCAAAATGAAGAAGAAAAAAACATTGCCTGTAGAAGCGATGAATATAAAAGTACAACCAATTCATCCTGCCTTTCTCAGTCAAGACTTTCAGAGTTCCATAAGAGACCAGCATTCCACTGAAAAAAAAAAAATAAATAAATAAATAAATAAATAAAAAAATTCAAAACAACTAAACAAAACATTAGTCATAGTAGTAATGATTTTTTTTTTACAAGTATTTTTTTTTTACAAGTATTTTTTTTTCATCTTAATTTTCCTTTCATTGTCTCTCATTGCATCTTGGCTCAGGCACTCAATTTACAGATTTTCAGGGGCATATCAAAAATGAGAAGCATCAATGATAGCAAAAAAATTGGCTACAAAAAAAAAAAAAAAAGGTCAAGTTAGTCACTCAATAGAAACAGTCATCTCTTGGCAGCATACCGTGTTGGCAGTGATTAATTGAAAAAAATTGGAAAAAGAAGCGATCAATGTCCAAGTCACTTCTCTCGCCTTTAGTTGGATATTGATCACTGGAGACTTCAATGAACAAGCATGAATGCTGCCAAACTCAAATTTGGGGTCCAATTTAGCATTGTAAATTGGCCTATCCCCTTAAAACTTATTTCGGGAAGAAGTTTCGAGAAACGAAAAAAAAAATACAAAAAAAAGACAAACAAAAACCCAACATTTTTTCAAAAATATAAGTAGTAAATGTTTAAATTCTCAGCCCTTTAGCTCCATCTCTGGGGCCTGTATACATAGCATATAGATATACAAATTGCCAGCCAGCTAGATTCACTTGAAATCCCAAGAGACCAATGTCAGCTTTGATGACAGTTTTTGGAAATGGTATCTAATAAATTACAAGAGAAATTGAAATGAGGATAATATAATCTTAGAATAGTAGGCTGAAACCCAATTAGAATTTGTTTCTTAGGGTTCTTTTTTTAAACACATGCGCACATAATTCTCATGCCTCTAATGCGGTTGAAGTTAAGCATAAAGTAGTTCAAAATTGCGCTGCTCAAGGTCTCATTATAATCTAAAATGCTTTTTCACAGCTTAAACTTTGTTACATTACTTTGTACAACAATACCATAACCGTACTATCTCAAAACTTGTTCAAATCAAAACTACACCATTCAAGGAATTCCTGTACTTCTGGCTGAGAATGATTTAAACCAGACACTGATGAGTATATTATTCACTTACCTAATCAGGAAAAATGTGTCAACAGCATAAATACCCGATTCTATTACTTGAAAAGTGAATCGGCCACTCATGTCCAAAAGAGTCATGATATTTCCTGGAAAAGATATTGTTTTTCACAATGAAAAACTTTCAAGTAAGAAACTAGCAGCTTAAGAATCATGAAACACGGGGAAACTCAATGAGCAATGCCAAATTAAGCTAGTGCAGGGCTTCTAGCATATGTTATAAGGGGACTCTAAATTAAAAAAACAAATACGTGTTTACTAGAAAAGTAATTCAATTTCTATCTTTACATATACAGCCAGATGATACAGCAAATATATCTGACTTTTTAGTGAAAGTATTACTTAGTCTTCATTCTGATCCTTGCGCAGTGGCTGTAACTTCAGTTTCAAATACCTTCATATTTATGCGTTGTATATGTATAACATAGATACTCTACTTCCATTATGTACTTTGTTAGAATATTAACCCCAATTAAAGGTGATAATTGGCAAAAACTGCCTATAATTAAACAAGTCATTCATATTAATAGAGAATTGTACAATGAGTGATGAAGCAAGAGTAAGATAATTGAATCAGAATAATTGGCTAACAAGTATTTAGCAGAGGGGGGGGGCAAGGGTATATACTACACAGTTAATCCAGCACTGTCTATAAGATTGAATAACAAATAAACATAACCAATAACCCTCCTCCATATACAAAGTCATTTTCTAGGGTTTCTTTATTGAAAGGTATTCACTTTTAACTAAAATCACATGAAAATAAGATTTGTCAATAAATCCAAAATTGAAAAATTACATTAATTTCATATAAAGCAAGAATCATTGATTTGCAAATTTGGAAAGAATTGAATATCACCCAGTATACCAGGCCTGTATCCATTCTTGAAGATAAAACTAAAGCGAACTAATACACACACACATATACATATACATACACACACATATATATAAGTGGAATTCAGCAAATTATGTCAATTCGAATCCTGTAAGTAAAAATCAAAAAAGGGTATAAGAAAAGGCAAAATTTGTTGTGTCAGTCCTTCATTAACTGATTGATGCATGATTCACCCAAGGGTGAATGAAATTGTTTTGAGGGTGAATGAATGAAAGGTGAATTACTTAATGACTCAGATATTTATATTTTTCTGATCAAATGTAGAATCAAGACTTTCAAATCGATTCAAGTTAAAAGTGTAAATTTTCAGGTTACATTTAATCAAAATTCTATTTAACTGATATCAGTATATTGTATGAGTGAATCACCATAGCCCACAAGTGTACCAAAGCTAATTATCTGAAAAAATATTCAAAATTATCTGGGGAAAAAAAAAAACAAAAAAAAACACAATATATTGTTGGTCTAAAATGATAATTTTTTGAAAAAACAACAACAAAAAAATTTCTTAGAAGCCTCTTGCCCAGTGCTTAGTGGTGTACTCATGCAAATTTCTAGGTTGTAGCCCCTGAAATGTAACCAGGAGTGTCTGGACACATCCACATAGACATTCTAAGAGATGGTCGTGCCATTTTTAGTATTACAGTGATCTGATGAGTTTTTCAAATTTTGTGATACTAATTCTTCACAAAATTTCTTTGTAGCTAAAGGGGTCTGGAATCAACGTTTCATCCTTGTTTT
This sequence comes from Thysanoteuthis rhombus, assembly GCA_963457665.1. NCBI lineage: Eukaryota > Metazoa > Mollusca > Cephalopoda > Oegopsida > Thysanoteuthidae > Thysanoteuthis > Thysanoteuthis major. Next base: position 27,335,561 of record OY735238.1, on the reverse strand, counting down.
CTTCAAATTTTGTTCTCTGTGTTTTCTGGAAATTTGCACTTTGCCTTGAATCCATTTTGGGATCTGGATTCTACATTTGATCCCATTTCTAATACTAAAAAAAAATAATGTTTGTGATCAACATGAACAATAAGAATACACTATTTCTGAAAATCTAATCATAAATTCTAAGCCTGTTACTTATTTATGTAAACCAGGACAATTCTAATCATTTTTAGGGGTTAATGTTTTCATCAGTCCTAGTTTTTACTTATCTTTAAGATACTCAAAAAACATGAACAGTGTAAAGTGCAAGACTTACCCGTAGTTCCCAATCCAAAAAAGTAAGCGTGTCCGAGGATGACCCAAGTCATACTAAGGAATCGGATTCCATGGATCGCTGGAAGACTCTGGTTCGGCAATTTTGTCTTCAATAATTTCTCAATATTTTTCAATAATGAAAAACACAGAAAAAACTTCTTCAGACAACCTGCACAATTGGAAAAAATAATCTTGATTGATCCTAAAGTATTTAAAAAAGAACAATTGATTACTCAAAAGCAGGGTGAGCCCTAGGTATTTGCAACATGTGTAGTTGTTTAGATCGTCCACTACTAGGGAACACTTGTCCTGAGTTTGAGACAATAAGAATGGGGAAATAAATAAATGAATCAGAATAAAAACAGCCAAATAAGGAAATTCCCTGATGTGAAGTCAAATTTGTCAGGAATATCTGACAGTTAATTTTCCAACAACAGAAAGAAATGACTGACATGTTTAGTCAGGCTTAATTAGTTTGGTGAGATAGAATGCTCACAATAGCGGGGGGCCCTGGAGGGATGGTGACGTAGGTGAGGCAAAGTCACAAGTAAATGAACACTGGCATTCCAAGGGAAATTATGAATCTCTGACACCCATGTATGCTTCTATCTTGTAAATTGAGCACTGGTGGTGGTAACATTAAGTTACCTTGATGAAAATACCATCTGTATGGTTTGAACCATAAATTCATGATTTAACAACAAAAACAAAACAAGTCTAGTTATTTACCTAATAGAAACATCACGTCTGATGTCTTTAAGCAGCAAGTTTCTACTATGAATGGTTAGGGCTGGGCAAAGTCAGGATACATACATATAAATGTCAGAACATGAATAACATAAATATATATATATATATATATATATATATATATATATATATATATATATATATATATACACTGTAGATCTGATATAATGTGAAAGTGTTTATAACATGGTTTGAGCATGGACCCCAATTTTCAGAACATCATATTTGGCTCTCAAAAAAATAGCTAAATACAAAAATAGAAAACCCTCAAGAAACGTTGCGCACTGAGCTCACAAAAGTTGAATTATGCCGTCAGTAGTAGAGATGGATTGGAACTAGAAAAGCCCAACAGGACACCATCTCAACAAGAATCTATTTTGGATGGTAAAAACATGAGAATGCTCTGAGTGGTTCTCAAACTGAAAAAGACCAACGAAGAAGCATTCATACTGACATCTCTCTTCAATTACAACCTCTATAAGGGAAAGAAGACTCTGCCTTGCAGGGCCATTCTTGGCGTACCAAGGATGAACTTGTGACTGAAATGTTGCTGTGGTACTCATCACATGGAAGTACCTCAGTTGGCAGACCCTTATACATATGTGTTGATCAACAGGCTGATGTCTTAAGATGTCTTCCAGAAGATCTCCCTTGCGTGATGGAGGACCAAATAGGATAGAGGGAACATGTCAGGAATTTCCAAGAACACCTCTCAACCTGATGATGATGATGATGAAGAGCTTGGGAGAAAAAAAAAAAAAAAAAAAAAGTTCTTCAGAAATCATTGTCTTTAACCATCCAGAGTGAAATATCTAAAGCCTTCAACCATTTTTCTTGGATAAAATGCAATTGTCTGAGAGAAATGTTGTGACACAAAGGTTAAGCAGATTTTTACGATACATAAAATTTTGGTAATGGCCCTGTTATTGACCCATTAACTGCAAATGACAGGAATTTCTGTCATTGTAGTTCTATGGTTAACTCGATAGAATTTCCTTTCTATTGATGGCAACCCACTTTTATCTATGAGTCAGAGATTTTAACTTGCAACAGATAACTATTACACTTCTTGCAGTCAATGGTTTAATGCTGTCAGCAGAAACAACTAAACTTGGTGGAGGGGAAAATGGACTGAAAAAATTACCCGGGGCTTTTGGTGGTGCTGGTTGCAGGAGAGCCACGTCATTGTCAACTTGAATTTCATCGCTTGGTAATTCATTGGAATTGATGGTCAACCTTTCGATTTCAGATGTTTTTTGAAAGAAGATTTCGCATAACGTTCCAAGTACAATGAAAACAATGAGCACACAACAGACAGTTCTGGAAAGAAAAACAAGAATAAAACAGACGCTGTTCAAAACCTGCAACAACGTTCATACAATTTTTGATAACTTTCGGAAAACGTTAAGAAAAGTCGCATGAAAAATAAAATAAAACATATATATTTCATTGGGAAGTGAAAAAGCTATATGTATGTACACTCTGGTTATAAACACTATATAGTATGCTTTCTATTTTTATCTTGAATATTGATCAAAAAGAATATGATGTAGTATGATGTGAAAACAAAAAAAAAATTTTTTTTTCTTTGCTCACTCTCTCTCCTTCCTCTCTTGAGAATGTTATGAAGCAATTCAAATTTGGTTTGCATTAAAAAGCATTCAGAGGACTGTCAAATTTTGTTGCAGTCAGAAAATGTGATGAATATAAAGTATGAATGGCTTTTATTCTTTAATGAAAGTCCAAATTAAGAAAAGAAGCAAACCTTCCTACTCTACATGGAGCAATGAAGAAACTAAGAAAACCTTTTTTTTCCCCAATTTCTTTGTGTGAAGAAAGATATTCCTTTTTGGGGTGGTTATACACCTGACAAGGACTTAAAAATAGATCAGTCAAAATGAGTTGATAACATTGAAAATTGGAAGAAGAGATTGGATTGTCCAAACAAAAATTTAAATATTGATGACTTGTCAAAGTTATAGACAAATCATAACTGTATTTTTTATTTTACATGTATACAAGCTATTGCATAAATGAATAACCCAATTGATTTTCTTAAAAAAATGATCTAAAAAAAAAAAAAAAATTTTTAAATAGATCTTTTATTTAAAATTATTAAAAAAAAAAAGTTATATATATCCACACCTAACATAAATGAATCACCATAGCCAATGTGTGTATCAGAATTAATAACCTGAAAATATTTAAAAAAAAAAAAAAAAAAAGAAAAGATCTTTAATCTAAAAAAGTACAAGATTTGGGCATTGTCAATCAAAAATGACCATAGGGACCCCCAAAAGCACTTTTGTTAAGGAAGATGGTGCCAAGTTAGAAAGTTGTAGCCTGAAAAAAGTGACCAGGAGCATCCAGAGAGAGAGAGAGAAAGAGAGAGAGAGAGAGGGAGTGGATACACACACACATACACAAACACACACACAGGCATGCCATTTGTGGAACTATAGTAATTCAATAACAATATAAAATTTCCATAGAGCTAGTTTTGATTTTCGGGGTCTTTAATTATGAAGAAGGTTTTTGAAAAAGTTTTAGATAATAATAAATCATAACTACTTTGAGATATCCACCAGAATTTTCAGATAAACAAATTATTAAGGTTTTTACCAATACTTACATTGCAACGATGGCTTTTGTATCTAGACCAATTTCTTTTGGGCAGTTAACAGTGGCATTGAGTTTGTCCCCCAGATGAAAAGGCAACATGTGAAGCCCTAAAATGAAAAAAAACTTGATATAAAAATTTCTATTATGAGAAAAGTGGAGAGAATGCTTCATTATCTCAAATAAACTCCAATAATAATCAAATAGCTGTGCAGTTGAAGAATCAACTCATAAAATTTCACAATGCTGAAATAGTATAGAATAATAGGAAATATTTTACAGATTAATAATAGATTTTATTAAACAAAATAGCCATTTTTTATCCATTAGTTCAGATTGGCTGAGTAGTTTCTGAGAGATGGATTTTTAGGGCAAATAGCAACGATGTAGGAGAGGAAACAGGCCCTTAAATTTATATCAGAGATATCAGAGATACTTAGTATCCTTGAGAATTCTCATTTAGATTGGTTGGATAGCTTATGACTTAAAAATTTTTGGAGCAAACAGCTGTGAATGTAGGGGAGTTAACTTTGCCTAAAAATTTAATCACTTCTTCTGTAACCCATTTTTAGCCCTTCCATGAAATTTCATTCGATAGAGAACTTTGAGAGATACAGTGTGCCTTTAAAGCAGAGGATCAATTTTTCAACGTACAAATAATGGTAAACAGTAACCTTGTTATATATCTAAAAAATGAGGGAGATCCTGTAGCCTACAACATTCCCGAAGTCATGTTACATATGCTTGAAAAGTTTTGTCCAACCCAGTTCTGTGCTTTAGGCATGCATAAACTAGTAACGGATAACAAAATTTTACATGGAAGTATAGGCTAAAATTCAAACAAAATTATACATGAAATACATAGCCTAGGATCAATGGCCAAGTTTTGCTTGTTTCAATCGGATAGCAAACTATATTTCTATTTACATTGAATTAGCAAAATTTCAATTTCATTAGTTGGTTCTTCACATTATTTTCAATGAGAGGTGAAAATTATATTTAATCAGTAACAACTTTATATAAAAGAAACTTGACTCAATCAGAGGACTCCAAATTACCCAATTGAATTATTCTCCCTTGTAACTCACCTTCATGAAACAAATGTTCACAGTCAGCAACATTGCAAGAATGAGGAACACATAGACCGAAGATGAAATTGATTTGTTGCTGAAAAAAAATTAATACAAGTGAGGCTCATTGGAACAGTTTGTTTGGAGGTGGATCAAGATAGAACAAGAATCATTCAAAAGAATTAAGATATAAACAAAATAAAGCAAAATATGAATCATTAAATGGCAACACAGGGTCCATTAGGTTTCTATCTATTTTTTTCAACAGTGTTTCAGTTTTCCTGGGTAATTTAAAAGTAAAGCAAGCAAATTGAAAAATATGGCAACCAAATTTCAAAATACTGCAAGCAAATTAAAAAATACACCAAGCAAATTTGAAAAGACAAGTGGACTTAATCTACACACAGGAGAAAATCATATAAAACACACAGCTACAGTTGTTTCAAACATTGATTTTCCAATTGAAGTTAATTGAAACTTGTTTCTTGAAATTCATGAATCTTTTTCATAAGTCCTCCTCAGAAGCTAATGCCCATGATTTTGAAGTACAAACCCGACCTCCATAATAAAAAGCATTTTTCTCCGCCAAAAATGAACCAAAATGCTTGGTCTTTGTTGTTAGTCTACACCAAGAAAGCCAAAATCCAATTCCCAACTCTGAACATTTAACCTGTGGGGTTGGGTTTATGGGTAACAAAAAGTTAACACAAAAATTCCCACTGGTTACGGAAATTTCAGTCTGATAAGGAATAATGAAAAAGCTCACAGATTTTATACCATATATTACTAATTTTTTGCATTCCAAACTTCTGTCTCTTATTAGTCTCTTATTTGGACAAAGCTGCATAAGTGTGACATTTTGACTGATCTGGTACATAACTAAAAAGATATACAACACTGACCATTTGGGAGAAAGGACAGTCTTGTATATCCTTTCAATTGGGTTTCAGATCTCTTACATATAAATCTCCATAACTTGCATAAATGAATCACCATATCCCATGTGCATACCAGAACTAATTACCTAAGAAAAATTTTTAAGAAAGAAAAAAAAATATCCTCAATCTGAAATTATCTAAAAAAAGTAACAGCACAAAATTTAAGCATTGTTGGTCCAAAAATGACCTAGGAGATCCCCCAAAACACTTTTTTGAAACAAAAACATTTTCAGATGATGCCTAGTGGTATATGTACGAGGGATATTTTATAAAAGTTTCAAAAAAGTCAGACAATATTAAGTAAAATAAAACTCAAATATCTATAAGTTTCAATTACTATTTACCTTTAACATAATTTTTGTGTTGCTTTTTATCCTAACATTACTCAGCCTCATAATCTATGGCAGTGAGCCAATTGCAATGATTGGAAATGAAGAATAAGCTCCCACTGAGACTCAAAATCATGACCCTGAGGGGAAGCCAGGTTTATGAATTGCTGTTATTATCAATTTAGCAGCAGAAGCTAGACAATAGTGGAAATCCAAATCAAACCTTTTAAATTAACCCTCTATAACCAATCTCTCCAACATGATGTGACAGAAACTATCAATCAAAACTGTCAACACATTTTTCTTCAGTTTTAAAGTTAGTCTATCTTTGTATGTATATATCAGGAGTATATGCTCCTTAATGGCACTAGAAGCCTGAAAATTTTAACATTTACCTTTTATTATGTCAAGTAAAAACATTTTTTTTTCAAATGCCCCCCCCCCCTAAAAGTTTTTAGTAGGGGGGTTCAATTTGCAATGTAAGTTCATGTTAAACAAACCCATAGTTCAAATTTCTGTAAGTAATCATAGTCCAACAAAAAGTGAGAGAAGTAATTTATTCATTTATCACCCCTTTTCCTAAACTTATAATTGATCAACACAGCATGCTGCCAAAAGTCATTGTCATCTGAAGGTTTCTAATGAGTGACTAACCAGACCTATCAGTATCAACATCAAATTCATTTAGTTTTATTTGATGAATAAATAAATACATGATAGAAATTATGTAGTTTCCCAGGCACAAAAACCTAAATATTTTCATAAAATTAACGTATATAAAACTAGTCTTCTAAGGGAAATTATGAATCACCACCACCCATATATGCTCATTTTTATCACATAAATCTAGCATAAACTTATATTGCAAATTGAACCCTCCACTGATAATGGGGAGGGGGGGGTCAATATTCTTTTACTACTCATTGAGGCAGTGTGTGCATGCAGAATTCAAAGTTTTTACTCTGAATGGTTAGAGCTAGGCTAAGTCCAAGTATATATATATATATATATGAAATTGTCAGAACACATGAATAACTTGAACTTACTCTGCCAACATCTTCTATGGTCACGTCATGTTCAAAATCCACAAAAGGAATGTTGGTGAAGTTGATAGAAACTTGTCAAGCTGACTTGGTCAAGTCACAAAACAAAGTCACCAATGTTATTGACAACCTCAAAAATGGAGAGATTACTTGGGTTTAACAAGTTTAATAAAGTATTTATTTTTTCAAAGTACACAAACTCTTATATTCAGTCTTTTTCAGAATGCAGACATTCTCCAGTTTTTATAATTCGGGTGTTGAAGATACGTATCAGCAGAGCTCTTGTTCAAACTTCACGGGCTCTAGGCACCCGCAGCAAGTTGCCACCTGATGATGATGATGATGATGATAATTATTGACCCCACCCCCCACCTCTCTCAACAAATCTTCAAAATTTGTGGTATTCATGATAAAATTCACATTTCTATCATCTAATCAAATTTTGGTGTCAACTTTTTTATTTTGATAACTCCAACAATTTATCTCTGCTGTTTTTATTGTTACTCATATGCATCAGCACAAAGCAACCTTTATTAGGTCTATGCAACCTTTTTCAATCACAGTGAAAGCACCCAGAGACAACACCGCCTCGGGTGTCTCTCTCTGACCAGTGAGAAATTAGCCACCTGCCACAGCCTAGAAATGTTCTTATGCTGGTATAACAATTAGACTTAAGAATCAATTACCCATTGACATCTGTAACATCAAGATATTAACAAGTTTTTAATCAAAAATAAAAACTTTCTTGATTTGTGACTTCCATACTACGGCACTATAGTAATATATGAATCGGGATTTTATAAATGCATAGGGTTTATGCAAGAAAATAAATTAAGAATAATGTTGGATCTCAAAGTTTAAAACCACCAGAACTTCTGTGCCCATGAGTCATATACATAAAACTAAGTTCTAATGTCAAATTCTATAAACCTTGGAAGTTTATGAAATAACTGAGTTCACACAGGCATATCATGTAAACATTTGAATGTTGTAATTGAAACTTTAAACATCATTCTTCCTTCTATCCTAAGCCAATGTAGGCTAAGGCTGATAATGCTCGGCCCACTCACGTTTCCTACAATTGAAAACTAACAAAGCAGCCGAGTGGAACTTCTGGTTGTCAGTCGATTTGCAATTCATTCAAATCAGAGAAAATTGAATCACAATAGTCTGAGCTACTGGTAATAATAGAGTGAACTAGCAGCCCGTTTTCATTATTGGAAAGTAAGTTTCAAATATATGGAAAACGTTATAAGCATACATTTCTAAGTTTATTTATGGAGGGTTTAAAAAAAAGAAGTTATTTCTAGACATAATAAGAAGTAGCTGAAATCTCCTGCCCAATAACTCCATTGGTATGGTCTGTAAACATGATACATACATACAATCAGCCACACCAACTTAAAAATGGAAGTAACCCATGTAAACAGTTTTGATTAGGAGTTTCTGATTATGTAGTTTCTCATGCACAAAAGCCTAAATATCAAAAACTGTTACCAAACCTGTCAAAATAGGTCTCTTCAGTTTTTAAGCTGATCTGGCTGGCTTGCTGGCTATATATGCAAGTATTATGCAGATAGGCTGCATCTAATGGAAGTAAAGGGCTGAAAATTTCAACAATTACTCTGTTTTGAAAACCTCATTTTCTATTTTTCGATATAAGTTTCTAGCGGGGGGGTTGGGTCAATTTACTATGTATGTTTTTGCCAAATTGGTCACTTATTTGTGTCCACTTGTTTCTTGAAAATTCAAACTTTTTAATGATCCAACAAAAGACGATAGAAGTAATTCATTTATTGATTATTCCAATTATTTGATTAATCACCCGACCATAGCATGTTGCCAAAAGACTTGATCATACGGCAATTTCTACTGAGTGACTAGCCAGACCTGTTGTAATAAAATTACCAAAACATAAAATAATTTCACATCAACAAAAAAAGGAAAAAGCCAAAGATGAATGAAATTCAATTCTTTGGGTGAAATATTACCTGAACTTTCGGCACATAAACTGGGATTTTTGCCTGACAATATTTCGGAGTTAATGTAGGTGTAATATTAACACTGATACTCTTGCATTCTTTGTAGTCACCAGGGAAAAAAATGTTACCAGACATGATTCCACTCGGTGGCTTACCCAAGGAATCCACCACTGAAAAGAGAAACCAATAGGCAACAATTCAAAGATAATACAAGTCTGGTTGCTGCAGGGTCAAACTCCACTCCTATTCCGACAAGATGATTACTGCAACTTTTGTCTCGTAGATTTAATAGAATTTCATAAAAACATTTATTATTAGTATAAATGTATTTGATGAAATAAGCCCTTGCATATTTCTAACATAAATTTTTGTAGACACATAGTCAATTTAGTCCAGTTGATGAGCAAGCCGCCTACCAATCAGTTGGTCATGATTTCAAATGGTGGGGAATGATAATTTTACATTTTAGTTTGGTTTAATGTGACTGGACAGACAAATAGTGAAGAGTTCACTACCCTAGGTTTGAAGAGGAATGTTCTTGCTCTTGTTGTGACTTGGTCGCAGAGTATGCGTGTATGTGTGTGTGTATGTATGCACTGCAATTACTTAAAAACTGGCCATTGTGTAAAGTTGACATTCGTCAGATATATTAGTCAGCACAGACAGGTAGCTTTGAGTTTGAAGTTGTTTGGATCAGTGGTTCTAGGAAATTTAACGCACCACAATGTCTTGATAACTGGCCATAGTATAAAGGTGTTATTTGCCAGATATATTAGTCAGCACACAAAGCACTGCAAAATTAAGTTTCAAGTTTTGGTGATCAGCTATTCTCGAGAAATCTGATAAAAATGACACATTAAAAAATTACAGATCTCTCTTCATAGTTCCTATGAATTATCTCCCATGACCTCCACGCTCTGGAATTATCTAAATCTAAATATAGAATATCTAATTTGGCAACACTGAAAAGTAAACAGAATACTTTAATGCTGTAACTTTGTATCACAGACCGACAATTATTTACATGGCAATTATGGCAAGCTGCTTCACACACCATAAACATGCTTGTTTGGGATCTACATTGCCCTAATTTGAACTGATCAGCATTTTTAATTATGGCGGAAAGGAACGTAAAATATAGGGTCTTGGTTGCTGTGGAAATAATGAGTGAACTTTAAAGCAGTGCTGCACAGACTAGGGTTCCTGATCCCCAGAGGTGTCGTGTAAGGATTATTGATGGTAGCAGAAATATATGAAAATTTTTCTTTTAAAAGAACAATTATGCAATTTAAGTTTTTATAATTTTTTTTTATCCCCATACAAAAAGTACTTTTTCTGGTGCTTATTGTAATGTGGCTTAATGCTATTGTTCAACCCTTCAAGCAATCTGCTATAAGCAGAGTCCCAGCGTTTTCTCCAAACAATTATAAGCTTTCACAGTTCCAACACTCAAAAGCAAAAATCCTGCGCAAAACTTTCATTAATTGGCTCTAAAATGTCAGAGTAAGCACAACTACCTGCACAAACCAATCAAAACACAGCTTACCTGACAACCTTTTACCATAAGAGCAAGCATCCAACCCCACTCACCAGGTAGCCAAATTCCATCTCACCTTCAGATACACGCATTGCAATAGCTGCTCTCACATATACATGCACTTAACTGCGTGCACATATGCAAATACTTTACACCAAGGCAAGGCAAGTACCAAGAAATACAAACTCATTTTCTTTCAAAAGAAAATAACTCTCATACACTTTCCGTGTACACGTACATGCAAATTAGAGGCATTCCTACTTCTTCAAAACTCCCATTAAATCTCTGAATTTTATTTGCATGGCAATAATTATTACCTTCATTGCATGTTGATTGAACTCCTCAATAACTCTTTTTTACCAATATAACGTTTGTAATGTGCAAGCAACATTCATTCAACTTTTTACCTTAATAATTCTCATTATTATTATGTTACATAAGCCTTTTTGTATTTCATTCATGTGTCATGCATTGTCAATCATCCACTCATACCTTTCTCTTTTCTCTCCTTCAGCGTTCTCATTCCTTTTACTTACACTAGTCAGTCATAAGTAATTCAACAATTACTGCTATCATAGTTAGCTTACAACTGTTACTTGAGGGACTTACTATAACTAACATTAGATAGCCCTAACTTTACTGCAATGACATTAGGTCTAATTACATTATGGAGTCAAATCGATTAGATAATTATCAATAAATTATAACCTGACCATGATGCTACCATTTTCCATTTAAAAAAAAAAATAGATCATTTCTAGAATTAATTTTTTTTTTTTTTTTTGTAATAAACATCATAAATTTTATAGATTTTAAATACACTGCAATTTTTTTTTTTTTTTTTTACAGTCCTTATTTATTTTATAATGACTATAATGAGTAAGGGGTTGCAAAAAACTGTGTATCATAACAAAAGGGGCTGTAAATGAAAAATTTTGAGAAGCAATGCTTTAGAAGGATACTTCCATTAAAAGTAAATAGTAACCTTACATTGGTTATGTCTTCAGTGGTCCCTACTCAGACTCAATATATTACATTACTACTTACTTGGGCCATTGTTATATATGAATTAGACAGAGGCGACAAGCTCCCAAAGTGGCATCACTCATACTGATCTATTTTACTTACAGCTAGGGTGAGAGATGGATTCATAGTTTTCCCAGGAGCATCAGTGCAGAGCAAACACAAACTACAGGAATACCTTGATTAATGTGGTTTCAGTCAGTGCAGGTTTTGATGCAGTATGGTTATGGTATTGTTGTACAAACTAATGTAAATAAATATAAGTAGAAAACAAAAACACATTAATTCACAATAAGACCTTGAGCAGTGCGGTTTTGAATTGTATGGAAAATTTTGGAACGAATAAGCAGCACTAATCAAGGTCTACCTCTATCCCAGCAGGAGTTTGAATTCAGCCCATCAAGTCTATTTACCAAACTGTTATCTAATCGGTCACCTTGTGGGATGGACAAACCTAACAAAAATGCTCAACTGATGGAAATTTAGCAGAAATAAAGATAACCACTAACTTTTATTACACGAATTTAGCTTTGGTTTATTTATTCAACCAAATCTCTATTACCCAATGGTCTACCCTCCCAAAAAATTTAATTGGAAACTTTTGAAAATATTGTGCAGACATATTAGTTTGTATGCAAGGGAGGTAACTGTCAAAAGATCCATAATTCTGCCCTAAAAATTTGTAGCCCATTGCCCAAAATTTATGGAGAAACTTTGGAGATACTGTGTAATGTGAACACATAACTACGATGCAGGGAAGGTAAATGTACATAGTATATACCTAAGGTAAATTCAATCACTTCTTCCTAACTGCATGGCCCATCCTTCCGAAAAATTTGCGAAAATCAAAGAGAACTTTTGGAGATAGCGTGTGGACAGACAAATGGTTAGACATAGAATTGCCAACCAAGTATGTTTAGTTATGTATAGCTAAATTTTATTTTGAATAAAACTTTAATGCTGAACTGGACACCAACTATCCGCCATTTTCACGGATTTATAACTTACATTGAATATCGTCCCTTTGGTCCAGGAATGTAATAATTTCTGATACACAAGGACCCTATATTTAAAATGGTGCAAACTGCATGATGTTTTAAAAAAATAAAGATGAATAAGAAAATTCATACAAAATAAAATTAGACCACAGGGAAGATATTTCATGTAAGCCGTACTCCTGTCAACATGGGGGAAAGTAAGTGGTAAGTTTAGCATAGACTTTGGATTGTTAAAGTAAAGGAAACAAATTGATTTGTTGCTCGCTTGAATAATCAAGTAAATGTGAGTTTGAGATTCAACCTAAACCACAAAAATATAAGAAAATATATTTGCGCACGTGGACACAAAATAAGGGTCCAGTTTTGCGGATAGTTCATTGCAAGTGTCAGGGGTCAGAAAGATGGACACAAAGTAAGGTTTGAGTTTTACATTGTACGTATATCGTAAATAGTCGATCACTCCCTTTAGCATGAGCCATAAAAAAAATCCGAAAGAAAAGAAGGCCAGGTTCAGTTAGAGCTGTCCTAACTATATGGACCGATTCGGTTGACCTTACCAACGGCCAAAAACAAACCCTTGCGGCCATTGTGGGTAGTTGCGATTAGTGTGTCATAAGATTACATGTAAAAAAAATTGGTCATAAATCGATGTAAATTGATGAAGAAAATCGTAAACGTTGTGTAGTTCTCGGTTGTTCAGACCATAATGTGAAGGGAAAAGAAAGATAATCCTTTCACATGGTAACGAGTCAAGGGAGGTGGGCTGACTACCTGTTACCATGAAGTCGACCCTCTTCGTTGACCAACTTGGCCGCCTATTCTTATATATGTTGATTAATTTTCATTACAAATAAATAGGTGTAACCATGCTTGTTTAATTTCCAAAAGGTGTCTTTGATTACTTCATCATTAAATCGAAGTTTTGTAACAAAACAAAGAAAACTGCAAGTTCTGTTGTCATAGTTTTGTTTTGTTTGTTTCGATGTATAGAAATGCTTCAAACATGATTTATCAAAAAGAAATTAATAATAATAATAATGATAATAATAATTGTAGATTACACGTATTTATTTGCAATAAGAATAAATGATGTCTGTTTTACAAATTTTTTTTATCAATTTAATGCAAATTAAATACGAAGCCTCAAACTGAGAACCATGCTACGTGTACATGAGAGAATTATGCTCAACCTCACATGGAGAGATGATAAGACAGCATAGTATATCAGAGAAAAGACATGTGTCCGAGATATCATAGAAACCATAAGAAAGCTCAAATGGCAAGGGGCAGGACATATTGCAAGAATGTCAGACAACCGCTGGACATTATAACTCACAACATGGATCCCCAGAAATCATATACGAAATTGTGGCCGACAGAAAGTAAGACGGCGTGACGAGCAAGATAAATTCAGAAAGAACTGGTTCTGCGATGCTCATGATAGAAGTCGGGCGAATCTTGAGAAAAGTCTGTCAAGCGCCAGACGCTAAAAGGCTGCTGCTGATGATGATGATTAATGGTCATTTGTTTTCCTGAGGCTTTTAAATTATTACAAATCAAATACGCATAATAATGTTTTTCTGAGTTTTCTACATAAATTAATTAAGGAGCGGATTTTATGTACCGAAACAAGAAAAATTGCAAGTTTTATTGTCATTTTTAATTCGTTTGTTTCCGTGAAAGATCGGCCAACTTGACTCGAAGACTTCCAGCGAAGGAGAAATAAGTGGAAACGTTGGGTAGAAGCCCTGACTCAACCATGGTAGGAACAAGTGGACCCCGAATGGTAAAATACGTTAATATTTGTGGTGGACATTACTTATCCCCATGTGATGAGCCTCCGACCATTTTCAATTACGTTTTAAAAATAGGATGTTGGGGATTTTTTTAGAAGTTCCGTGATGCTATCTCAGCTACTTTCGCGAATCATTTCTATTTCAGAGGGAAAACAATTTTTCGCCAGAACTCGAAGCCCTTACAACAATTTATGGAGAGTAATTCATAGTTTATGTGATAACAAATACATTCTTTGAAGAGTCAATTCATTATGGCCTCGAGTCAAGTTGGCCCACTACTAACTCGGCTCATCTTATACGAACACAAACAAAATTAAATTATGACAACAAAACTTGCAGTTTTTTTTGTTTCGGTATAAACAAACCGTTTTCTAATGAATTTATTTGTAAAAACCCTTTAAAAAAGAAAAACGAACAAAAATAATTACATGTGTACAAACAAAACGAATAACAATTAAGTTATTCGGAATGGAAAACAAACAAACATGATTTATTTTCATTGTAAATAGAGGAGTGTAACCTACTTACATATATTTTTTACGTATATAATGGAAATTATGTTTAAGCGAACAGCGAAAATATGACAACAAAACTTGGCAGTTTTCTTTGTTTAGCTTCGATTTTTTAAAAAGAATTTATCCAGAAAACCTTTTGAAAAACAAACATGATTACACTATTTATTTGTAAAAAGAAACATCTCCAGATGATTATTTTTTCAAATGAGAATAGGGCAGCGACTTGAAGGGTCGACTTATAATTATTTGTAAACGGAACCCCCCAGTAAAACCTGGAAAATTATTTTTTCCTCTAAACTAACAAGATAAGTTGTTTCGAAACTTGAATCTTATTTTAATCAGATACGAACTCATCTTTGTTTGAATTGTCGCTGAAACCCCGGCAGTAATTTTTGAGTGAGAGAGATAAACACGAAGAAAATACCTTGACATTGATATCCCGATTCGAATTAGTATACGGGTTTGAAAGACAACTATTAAAATACTTACTCTTTATTGCCCATTCTTGCCCTGTGATGAAAGAAATGAGGGTAATTTTCAAGTCTGTACAACACTTGGCTGAAACTGAAATATTATGTTTACTTATGCTGCAAAACTCTTCCATTTGTTTAAGGAGTTTTTTGGCTTCGGTGACGGGAAAAACCAACCCTTTCTCGTATGATGCAGACGAATCTTTTGAGGGTTTCGATAGTTTTTGCAAAAATTCATCGTGGTTCCTGGGTAAGTGTTCTTCTGTCAGACACATTCCCAATATCGAGAAAACAATAACAGAACTAAGAAACTTCATGCTTTGAAATGTCCAAGATATCCGCTTCGTTTGATGCTCGAGAAAGAGGAGTGTTTTGAAAGTTTGTAGTAATCCTTCCTCGTGTGTAAATTATAGTAGTTGAAACAAATCATACAAAGGCTACAAAAATGATAACTGTAGAACCTATTGGTGAGATATTTATGTATTGATAAGATACATAACGATTTAGATGAAAAAATCAAGTGGTCCCCGTGAAGTGTAAGCGCCACAACCGCGCAGGTGATTAGTGACAGAAGTTCATTTCTTCAGGAAAAAAATCCTGGATCAGGAAAAACCAATAACTTTTACCAACAGCATAACACTCGTCAAATTAGTTTGAACTGAATGAAGGCATTGATTAATGAGAAATGTCCTTGCGAAATCCCCTTTGTTGTTCGATCACCACCAGTTGATAGCAATTTGTAAGAAAGTAAGAAAATCACGTGGTTGCTCTTTATTCATAGGTATATATACTATAATGAAATGTCCATCCCCCCCCGCACTACTGCGAGGCACAATCCAAGGGCGTAGCTGGAAATTTGGGGCCCCGAGGTTGAAAATCGGTGCAATCATGTATGAAAGCATTACTAATATTATCTTGCTATTACTTTGAATGAATTGAATTGTTTTTAACTATTTGATGTTATTAACATTTGAGGATTTGAAATTTAAACAATTTTTCCAACTTTTTGGCAATTTATGTGATTTTGTATTAATCAGAATTATCTATTTATTACATATTTCAAAATTTCAAACTAAATGATTTAATAATCATTCGATTAATTATAAGTGAAAACTTAGATCAACATACTTAAATAATGCAGCCTCAGCTTAGAATTTTTTCTGTTTTTACAATTTTTTCATAGCCAATTGTTTGGGCCGTACTTCTCATACCTTGTGTACCTTGTGCACCTTGTGCCTAGTTTGACTATAATTATACGTCTTAGACATTGTCTTCTTCATCCTGGACATTGCCCTGCACTGCCTGGACATTATCTAGCACTTATCTGCACATTCTACGGCCTTCTTCAGGTTTAATACTTGTTTGGAAGTGTGTACTAGAATGCGGAAGAACCAAGTAAACGAGCGATCAGGGTTGCTACTTTGGCTTGCTTTGTGCCTCATTTGGCAATATTATGGCCAAATTTGCTGAACTTTCCCTTTCTGAAGAGCGCTTGGCCACCTTGTAAATGAACGACCCTGGTTGCCATCCTTGCATACCCTGTGCCTCGTTTTAGGTAATCAACCTGAAGAAGGCCGTAGAATGTCCAGGACGTGCAAGTGCCAGGTATGCAGGGTTGCCATTGATATTTGTTGACAAAGGCACGAAAAAAAATCACCAAATGCCAAAATATATAATAAAAGCAATTATTCTATCATTAATTTGTATCAGGTTATTAATGGACATCAGCCTTATTAATAAGAAAGTTATATGAACTACAATTTACGTTCGTCTTAATTTTTCAATGTTTTTTTAAAAATTCATTTTGTAAAATGAAAAGTAATAATAATTGTTTATAAACAATTGCAATAATGTAGTATGCTACAGACACAAGAATTTATAATTCTGGTGCAACTAAATGAAAAAATGTCAAAATTTAAAATGTGTATTGCCGAAGAAAAATAGTCATAACCAAATTCTTTTTAGAGAGGCAAATTTTGTCAAATTTGGCAACAATATACGACCAAAATAGCAACCTCGATTGCTCGTTTACAGGGCCCATCCGCGCTAAAATATGGTACCTATTTTCAAGCAAATATTGAACCTGAACAAGGCTGCAGGATATTCAGACAAATACTGGGTAATGTCCTGGAAATACAAGACAATGTCCATGTCGTACAATATTTCCGCACAAGGCACAGAAGGAAGTTCATGTCAAATGCTTTTCAGAGAGTCAAATTTAGCCATAATATGGCCGAACGAGGCATATCGTAAAATGGAAAATAATGAATGATTATTATTATTTATAAAATGATAGCAATAATGAGGTACGCACCAAAAAATTAGGAGTTTACTGTGATTGATAGAGCTATTGAGCGAAAATAGAGTGAAAATTCAAATATATTGCCGAAAGAAAAAAAAAAAGTTTGTGGCCAAAAGCTTTTCAGAAAGTGTCAAAATGTTATCATTATTGCCCCCCCCAAATAGTTGGTGACCAAATGCTTATTAGAAAGAGCAGATTTGCCAAAATTAGTCATGATGCAACCAAATGGGGCACCTGTCACTCGAGGTGTAAAAAGTACAACCCAATTGTTTCCCATTTAACGATTTTTTCACTGTTACACACACACAAAAAAAAGATTCAAAATTGTCCATTTATTCTTATTTAAAATTTGTACCAAATAGTGGGTCACCCGGAAATAATGTTACGTAACCAACTTTGAAAAATTTACTCTAATTTCTCACCAATAAATGTATATAAGTTTGTCCGAATAAATTCTCATAAATATACTTTGAGACGAACTCATAAATTAAGGTGTGAGAAATTAGTGTATTTTCTAAAAGTTGATCTACGAAACATTTTTTTCAGTTCAGGATTAAAATTTCTGGGTTGGATTTGTTCCGTTTGACATCGCAGTTCTCGTAGGGGAATTTTTTTCTCACTACATTATACCCTGAAAACTCGGAAAATTGATGGTTTTAATTAAAAAAATCTTTTACAGATTTTACGAGGGGATAGTCCATTTATAGTGTAACTAAAACAGGGCTGAACTGGACACTTTGTTTCCGACATTTTTACTTAGGTTTGATTTACGTGAATTATTTTTAGTTTTTTTTCGAATTTTTCGTATTGAAATCAAAACTTGATATTTTTAAGAAATAATGAAATGGAGATTTATAATCATTCAAAACATCTTTCATATTTTCAGTTAATAGTCCTTAAATCTTTGATGTAATTTCTTAGATTTTGATATAGAATGCAGTGAATGTAAGCTTGATATGTATTGTATCTAGATTTGTTCAGATATTTTTTGTCTCAATTTTGGATGATCTTTTAGATAATTTTAACTTGATATTTTTGGATTTCAGTTTTGCCTTTGTTTTGAATTATTCATTCTGTTTATCAACTGCTATTTCTAAATTTTTACTTTTCATTAGATAATTTGGCAGTCCTTACAACTCAGTGACATCAACTGACACAGAAGTGAGCGAACCCGAATATGGCACAGGAATTGAAGTGATCTAAAAATTGTCTCTATGAACATTTTTGGCAGTTCAGATCCAAAGCAGAATGATTACTCTCAAGTTTTTGTGAATTTTACTAACTTGTTCTGTATTGATCTATTATGATTCAATAAATTCATTTTTCATATTGTATTAAAGATACTTTAGCATTAAGATATTTTAATTTGAAAAGGGTAAAAAAAAGGTAAGAAATGCTCTTCCTAAGGTAACTATATATACTGTACAGGCTAACTCGCTGACCTCGCTGACATACCTACTGGCAATTGACATCATATGGAAAGAATTACATCAAAATTGTATTCTCCATTGTCAAAATCTTTGTGGCATTAGTGCGGAGAAAGATTGCAGAAACATAATTTGTGTACACATAGAACTGGAGATATTTTGAGGCAGATAGTGCAAAGAATTACAGATTTTATAATTATAGATTTTTAAATTTCACTAAAAATCCACTATCTATTGGATTTTAATAAAAAAAAAATCAGTACTTACATAATTATAAATACTGAATAATTTTTTCAAAGTGGTTCCCATTAAAAATTTGCCAAGAAGAAATTTTTTCCATATGACAGTCTCTCTCCCCCCCACTTAATTCATTTGATGATTTTTTTAATTTTATAATTTCTGTTAAATATTGAGTTTTACTCATGTTAAAGATAGGTCCATGGCAAAATTAATTCTGTTTGTGTTTTTGAAAAAATCAGGATGGGGGATTCATCTTGAAAGCCTTGTATTTAGGAATTTAAAAGACTAAAAAAAAAGTATTGCTCTTGGCAAGTCTTTATTTTTATCAGCTGACTTATATTTTATGGCTATTTTCCATGAAAGGAAAAAAATATCAACATCGAATAATTTTACAATTTTTTTTTCTTATTTGGATTTTAAAAAATCTTCCCTTATTCTTCTACTAACTGTTAGAGATTGAAATTCATGTCATTTTCATGAACAAAAGGTGAATTTGAAAAAAAGAAAACTGATGCAGGGAATTTCTTACATATTGTTCGTTTTCTATAATCTTTAATTGGATGATATCTTTTACGGATGGCTATACTGTTATAAACTCTTGCCATTCAGGCAATATCCAGTCATTTAAAAAAAAATCATTTTTTTGTTATCTTTCAACACTGAACTCCCCTCCCCCATCCTGTACTTGTCTGCTGCTACTGACTGTAGCTTTTCACAACTTCTCAACCTGCGATGAAAAAATATACAACCCTTACTGTTGGAAAAAAGCTATATTTCATAGTTTTTTTTCTATAGCATTTAACAATTTTTACCATAGTTTGGTTGAATAATGATAAAACTAACTTTTGCCAATCAAATCATCCACTATCTATTTTCTTTTTTTAGCCAAAACAAGAAAAAACTCGAGATCACATTTAAAAATTTTGAAAAATTATGTTTCGAATAGGTTGTCAAAGATTTCAGTAGTTGTGCGATTATGCCAACGCAAATACCTCCTCAGTTATGAAGCTGATATTTAATCTTATTGCTATTGCAACTACAATGATGATGATATCCATTCCATTAGAGAGAGAAGGTGCACCTGTCATAGACTAATGTTTGAGCAAGCTAGTTCCACAGCTGGTCACTGAGTTCTCTCTTCACCGGGATCTCCACTTATGTAGATGTGTTCTACAAAAAAATTCAGCTTAATAAATAAATATCTACAGTATACAGAGATACAAAGTAAGTGACTAGGCAGGTATTGTTCCAATTGTAATTCACTAAAAGTTTGTCTCTGATAGCCTACCACTAAAAACCCTCAACATAACCCCATGAAATTTTCTGTGTAATACAATGTGTCCCATAGGCAAGTCTTTAGCAGGTTAGTTTTTGAAAATCTTCCCAAAAATATGCTGTGGGGAGGGGGGGTGTTACATTGTAAATTCATCCTGAAATGGACATGATTTTATGCCTGCAATGTGATGTGACATGTTTCCTTGAAGCTGCTAGTCTCCATAAGCGTGGTTTGGAATGAAATTGTGTGCAGGTATGAGAGAGAGGAAATACACACGCTTGGATACATTTCAGTTGTAACCAAATGTAAATCTATTTGTAGAAAGTGAGAGTCTTTCTTCATAAATTTCTCAACAGTTTTAAATTGTTTATTTTAGCCATCCAGGGGGATAATCAAGTTTAACATTTCTTGTGGAGTATAGGGCTGCAACCACACTGTACCAGTTGACATAGTTGCGGGCAACTCCCCTCAGCTGATCTCATGTCAGTTCGATGACCTATGACTCACTCTTGACTGATCTTATCCAGGTCCACTTTAGCCTCCCAAATATTCTCTGCCCTCTGTAGATTCCAGTCCACTATTTGAGCTGATTGTCCACTCTCAAAAAGGGTTCTGATTGTCCAGATCCCACTTTTTAAATGTCATTTAAATGCAGTTTGGCTAACTGGCTTTCACCAATATGCATCATGAGATCTGACTTGTGCCTGGGTGATGCTGCTTCAGTTTCAATAACAATTAAGTTTCACGAGTTCCTAGGGACCCAACCTTACTCCTAAACCTGGGCTTAGGACCAGCAAGATAACTGAAAAGGATCATCATGGTGGAGTACGAAGTAGTTTATGATTTAACAAGTTGTTTTGATACAATAATACTTCTACATAGTAGAATGGTTCTCTTGTATTAGTCAGCTCCATGCCCAACCCTCTTCTAAAACCTAGGCTTGGGATCATCTTAATGGGGTATGAAGTTGTAGAATTCTTTTATATTAGTCAGCATGGAATTAATAAGGAACAAACAGGGTTGCCAGATTTGGCCAGAAGGGGAGATAATCAAAGCTTTATCTCAAAAACTTACCCAAAACAGGCATCAGAATAGTGTCAAATTGGAAATGGAGTGAGTCTGGAGGCAAATGTTCAAAAGCAGCCTCAGTGGCCTCTAGACTCCAGAATTTGATGCTATTCCACTGCCTGCTTTAAAGATAAAGCTTGTTATCTCTCCTTCTGGTCAAATCTGGCTATGTTGGAAACAAATTTTGCACAAGCTTCATCATTTCTCTTGTGTAAATACGCCCAGAAAATTTAATTACTGATGTCAGGTTTCCGAATCTATATTTTCGAAGTGTCTTATTATTATTTTGAGTTATTTGGTAAACAATGAGTTCAGTCTCCCAAACACAATAATACTTCAAGTATTGTTCATTTTGCATTATAGAAACATATACAAGACATTTACTTTGTGTGTATGGAATTTCCGTAGCCCCACAAATAGCCTGACTAGGCAGCTGGGTGGGCTACAGATTCTTCTCACTTTCAGTGCCCATATCTATGTGCCTATGTGTGTGTCTCAGGGTGTACATGGTTACATTTTGGGAACTACAACCTTGAAAATGTGCATGAGTAAACCACTAGGCACCATCTATAAACATTTTTTTTCTACCCCAAAAAGCACTTTTTGGGTTTGTTATTTTTTAGATAATTAGTTCTGGTACACGAGCGGGCTATGGTGATTCACTTATGTGAGTTACAGATATTCCTTTGATTTTTTTTTACTCCTTGAATACATTGATAACCTATGGTCAGAGGGAAATTAAATTATACATCAAGTCATTTTTTAATAGATGAAAGAAAAATTGATTTTAAATGGGAATTTTTCCGGTTTGATACCAAAAAAACTATCTGACAGAACTTGGAAAATATTTTTTCCAAGCAATAAATAAAGTGAACTGATTTCATGATATTTGTGTCAAACAAGATTGATGTCTATATTTTTTCTTTTATCGGTGTTTACAGTTTAATTGCACGTTAAGACTTTCTATGAAATTATCAAGTTTAATAAAAACGTTCTCAATTTTTTGAAAAATAATTTATAGAAATAGAGTAAAGCAACTTTAGTTTATTATGCTAAATTACGGATTTTCTTCTGTATTTTCTATTTTTATAAAAATTTATGAACATTTTGGTATTTGCTTTCTCAAGCAAGAAGACCTTTACTCTGACAAGTGCCTTACAATGAAAGTTCCTTTTAATCTTTATGAACACTGTTCTCTCAAAACAGATATACTGCTTCCATAATGCAAAATAAACAACATTAAGGGTATTTCTGAGTTTAGAACACTCAACTTGATAATAATCATTTATTTTATGTTAGATTATTCGAAACATAGTCAATTACTATTAACTTTTGAGGAGTATTTTCTGTCATGTTGAATTTTTTGTTATAAAAAAATTCAAAGAATATACAGGTCTGGTCAGTCACTCAGTAGAAACTATCACATGACCAACATCTTTTGGCAGCATGCTGTGTTGGGTGCGATAAAAAAAAATTGGGAAAAAAGAAGTAATTTCTCTTGCCTTCTATTGGGCAGTGATTACCAAAAAAATCTGAATTTTCAAATAATTAAGGTTTCAATTTAAGATAAACTTACATTGCTAATAGAAACTCCCACTAAAAACTTATTCAGGGGGGAAATTTAAAAAAAAACCCTATTTTTTCTAGATATAAGGAGTAAATTTTTAAACTTTCAGCCCTCTAGCTCCATTGGTCAGGCTTGCAGGCATGACTCATCTATAGCCATCTAAACCAACTTCAAAACTTATGTTTATGTTGATGTTGATGGTTTCTAACAAGTCAAAAATTAATAATGGTGTATCAGGAGTTTGAATATATTTTGGCACTTCTGACAAAATGAGGACCCACCTAGGAAAAATCTTTTGAAATTTTTACACAACTAATTTTTTGTTCTTTCGAACATAAGATGTTCCAGTCCCCAAATAATTTGTACAATAGAAACATAATGTGAAGACAAGCCCTTATTTATTCAGCTGTTCATGTACACTGATATATTGAAAACCTTCCATGCTAATAAATTTTCCCATGTTGGGGGTTTTTCTTTCTTTTTTAACTGAATTTTCAAAAATGATAAGTGAATTCGGTAATGTCGGAGTTTACATTTTCAAAACAAAGAAAGAATGAATCACGTAACACAAATCATGAATTAAGAGCTTGTTTTCACATTATATTTAGATTGTAAACAGGACACCATCTAAAACCTTGAAATCTACTTTTCCTAAATTGACTAATTCATCAAGGAGAGGAAAGTCTTATGAATTGGTAGCGATAAAATATTTTTGAGGTGGGATCACAGCATGTCAGAAGCGCCACAATTTTTTAAGAAAATGGAGTCACTACAATGTGAATTTTAATCAAAAATACTTCTTTATCACTGTGAAAAGACTTCAGTTCACTCCTCTGAAGTAAATGTAGTATCCCTAGTGGTAAATATTTTCTTGTAAATATACTTTGTCTTTTTGTCATAAAGAAATATATCATGTATGTATTGTTATATGACGAGTCAAATTACTCTTTTGAGAAAAAGTTTTGTTACATACTTCACATTCATAAGGAGTCTCCCCAGTATGTATTCTCATGTGTTTTTTTAATGAATCATTTCGAGAAAAAGCTTTGTTACACATTTCACAGTGATATGGAGTCGCTCCAGTATGCATTCGCAAATGAGATTCTAAGTTACCTCTTTGAGAAAAAGCTTTGCCACACAATTGGCAAGAAAATGGAGTCTCTCCAGTATGAGATCTCACATGAACATTTAAAGAACTCCTAGAAGTAAAAACTTTGTCACACACTTGACAAGAAAATGGAATCTCTCCATTATGGATCCTCATGTGAACAGTTAACTTATTTTTTTGAGAAAAAGTTCTGCAACATATTTCACAAATAAATTTACACTGTTGAGTGTGTGTCCTGAAATGTCAATTAAAAGTAGTCCCATGAGAATAGGCATTACCACATATTGTGCAATAATAAGGCTTTTCTCCTGTATGCGTTCGCATGTGTGTTTTCAAGATACTCTTTTGTGAAAAACTTTTGTCACACTCAGTACAACTGTATGGCTTCTCACCAGTATGAATTCTCAAGTGCTTTGTCAAAGAGTTGCTCCGAGAAAAAGTTTTACCACATACTTTACAATCATAGGGAGTTTCTCCAGTATGTGTTCTCATATGGGTTTGCAGATTACCCTTCTGTGAAAAAGCTTTACTACACACTTCACATTCAAATGGAGTTTTCCCAGTGTGAATCCTCATGTGAGTTTCCAAGTTACATTTCTGAGAAAAAGCTTTGCTACATACTTTACAATTATACAATGCCTCTCCTGAATGAATCCTCAAATGTTTTTGCAACATGCTATTTCTTGGAAAAGCCTTACCACATTGCTCACAGTAAAGGGAGCAAGTCTCAGCAGTATGGGTTTCCATATGAGTTTTTAATGTACAGCTCATAGAAAAAGCCTCACCACACACTTCACAATGAAATGTAGTATCTCCTGTATGATTTTTTATATGGGATTTTAATTGATCCTTTCGAGAAAACTTTTTTCCGCACCCTTCACAAGTAAATGGAGTTTCTCCTGTGTGAGTCCTTATATGAAGTTTCAAGTATGACATTCGTGAGAAAGCTTTTTCGCAAAGTTGACAAGGAAATGGAGTTTCACCAGTATGAGCTCTTATATGAATATTCAATGAACTCTTTGAAGTAAAAGCTTTGCCACACATTTCACAAATAAATGGTGTCTCCCCGGTATGGGTTCTGATGTGCACTTTCAAAAACCATCTTCGGGAAAAAGCTTTTCCACATACTTCACAGGAAAATGGAGTCTCCCCTGTATGATTTTTCATGTGATCTTTCAAATGACCTTTTCGAGTAAATGATCTACCACACACTCCACACAGAAATGAAGTCTCTCCAGTATGAGTCAGCATATGAGTTTTTAAAGTACATTCCATCGAAAAAGTTTTGCTACACACCTCACAATGAAATGTAGTCTCTTTTGTGTGTCTTCTCATATGAAATGTGAAGTAACCCTTTTGTGAAAAAATTCTGCCACATACTCCACAGGAAAATCGAATCTGTTCAGTATGGGATCTCATATGACTTTTCAAGTGATTCTTTCTATAGAAAGCTCCACCAGTCACTTTACAAGCGAATGGTGTTACTTTTCCATAAGTTCTCTGAAGAGTTTTCAGCTGTGATTCTTTAGAAAAAGATTTAACAATAACTTTTTCTTGACCTCCCGATAATCCAGAATGTATTTTCATTTTGGTGTTCATATCTTTATTCTTGGTAGAATACTTGGTTCCAATACTTTCTTACATCTTTTTCAGTAAAAGTTTCCCATTGGATCATTTCCTCCATTTCACGTGGGTTATATTCTGCTTGCAATGACGGCAGTCTGAAAACAAAAATTGTAGATATTAGAAATATTTTGTTATTGAGTCATATCAACCCACAAGCAGAGGTACCCAGTGTTGACCAGGTAGTCAAATATATAGAAGCATTTTTTTTTGCTAAACTTGAATAACTTAATTGTTAGCAAATTTTTATATATAAACGTATGTGTAAATAAGTCAAGATTATGTTTGGGCAATTGTTTCAGCTACTTTGAGTTCTGCCTGTCTATATTTCTGATTTGCAAGTCGAGATTTTGTTTGGGCAGGAGTTTCTGCAGCTCTCAGCTGTGCCTGCCTGTATTTTTGAGCTTCAAGTCGAGATTTTGTTTGTACTGGGCTTTCTGATGATCTATGTTCAGCCTGTCTGTATTTCTGATTTTCAAGTCGAGATTGTGTTTGGGCAGGAGTTTCTGCAGCTCTCAGCTGTGCCTGTCTGTATCTTTGAGCTGCGAGACGAGATTGTGTTTGGGCAGGAGTTTCTGCAGCTCTCAGTTCAGCTTGTCTGGCTTGCTGGGCTACAAGTCGAGCTTCTCTCTCTGTTGAAGACTCTCTATGTCTTTCATATTTCTTTCTTCTTGCACGTGCATCAGCGCTTGCAGAATGTCGTCGCTTAGGTCCCATTTATAAAGTTATTGTCTTTAAAGAAAAAAAATAGAAAATTAAATTACAAAAAATTTTTAAAAATTTTGCTATTAAGCAGAAAACTTGTTCATAAAATTAGTTGAAATGAAGAGAGAACTTTTTTATTGTTTTTCATGGAAATTGAAAACTCATCGAAAATAAAAACAATAATCTGTTTGATGTTTGAGGTGGTGTTGCTGCTTTTGCAACTGAAGACCAGTCTACATAGATGATAAAATATCTAAAAATATCTCAAGATGGGTGTAGGATTACCTCCCTTAATCTTTTTACATGTAAAATTGAGTCAAAAAACATTTTAAAAAATAATCTGAATAGCAATTTCTGATATCTAGACAAAAAATATATCAAAAAACAAACAAACAAGAACCAAAAGTTCAATGCCATTATTGCTAGATCACATGACCCTAAGTGGGAGATTTTTTTTTAGATAAGTATCTTATCAAGAAACACTTTTATATCAAGATTCAAGTAGATCTGACTTAAAACAGCTTTCAAGCAATATGAGGATAGACTGACGGACAGAGCCTCTTTTAGAGAGTTGAGGACGCCTCTAATGATATAAGCAGCAATTACTGATATCTAGATGAAACTGAAAACAAATAAATATACATAAGGGGGACTGTCTTTGTCTTTTGTACTTCATTTTTTCTCGCACATCCATTACAACTTGCAAAATGTTGTCTCGTATGTCCCATTGATTAAAAAGTTGTCTTTGAAAAGAAAAATAGATTACAAAAAGATGAAAATAAAATTTTGCTAAGCAGAAAACGTGATTAAAATGAAGACAGAATTTTTCAATAATTTGGCATAGTTTACTAATAGAAAATAACTTTTAGTATGAATTTCTAAAATATTTGATTTACAGTGTTGTTAGTTAAAATCATGCTTCAAATACTCACTTTTGTTCGTTTTGTATTTGAAAAAGGCTAGATGGATTAGTATACAATAAATAAAGCAGGTCTGGGATTAGATGCGATTATTTTAGAAAAGATTGGACGAAGTAGCATTCATTGCAATAATCAGTTTGCTGTTTGAGATGGTAATGCTGCTCCAATTCAAAAATTAATTTTTCTTCCTCATCGATTGAAGAGCATACAAATCTAAATATGAATTATCTAAAAACATCCAAACACAGAAATAAAATAACTTCCCTTTAAGAGACAAAGATTTTTAAAAAATAATCTGAATAATTTTTGACATCTAGACATAAAAATATGATTTTAAAAAAAAGATCTAAATACAATGTCTGACATCTCAACAAAAGAGAAAAAGATTAAATCTAGACTATTCTAGATTGTATTTGCCCCCTATGCCAAAAATAATAGAAATATATTGAGAAATTGTGATGTTTCAAAAACAAACTTTCACACTTATTATGCACATAACTGAAATTTCAGTCACTGTATTGGCTCAACTGTGAATGAAGGAAATTTCTATCAGTCACAAAATAAACCCTTCGACTTGAAATTATGGACACCTCTTTTTGCTTGTTTCTATGTTTTTGTCAGTCATTTTGAGTGGAAGGTTCCATTATTTACAGTGAAAGCAAACTATTCAGCTCATTTTGCACCATTTGTATAATCAAAGTTACCACCGTATTTAAAACACTGCAACCGAGCTGCTCCTGTCACAGTTAATGGATTAAGTGGAATGGAAAATGACTTAATTGAAACTTGGTTGTTTCAACATAGGCACAACTCCAGATGAATGTTGGATGGCATTCAAAACAAAAGAGCAATTAAATTTCGTTTTAGAAACCATCAACCAAAACTGTCACCAAAATTGCCTTTATAGGTTTTCTTCAGTTTTCAAGTGATTCTGGCTGGTTATCTATTTATGCATGTGTCATGTAAACAGGCTGCACCAATGGAGTTGAAAGACTGAATTTAAATATTTACCTCTTATTATGTCTAGAAGAATGCTACAATGCTAAATTGTCCCTTAATTTGCATTTGAAAGCGTTCATGCTTTTTTTCTTAGTGATCACTACCCAATATGGCATGCTGCCACAGTTTTCGGTGAGTGACTATCCCGACCAGTTCCATTTTCTCTCTAATGATGATCTGGCACATTTATATTTCCGTCTGTTAAGTGGCCTCACCTTAAAAAATCCACTGCTCAGGTTTAGAGGGAGAAACTGCACGTGGGCCCCGCCATCTATGGTCCTATTTCTGCAGCAATCTTTCTCAACAATCTTTGCTTGCGAGGGCCAGTCATTCATTCATTCATTTCCTTCCATATTTGAACATGCAACGAAGATAGAAGACATACATGTGTATACTATTTCTATTTCAATAAAAACTCATATCATTTAAAATTTTCAGTGAATATTCTTCATTATCTAAACCCTACTAATTGGGCCCTGTTCCGCTAATTTACTAATCCCCACATCCGTTCCACATTTTGTGGGTTGACTCTTGTTTCAGGGTCATCCAAGCTCTTTCAATGGTTTACTGTTTGTTGATGAAAACCTACCACATTCAACTCCTCCAACAATCTGAATAGATTGGTCTTTCAGTGACAAACTCTTAAATGGCAAGCACTACTGCTGCAGATTGATGGTGATGAATAGCAGCCAGAAGAGTTAACATACAAAAAAAGAGGACTGGAGTTTCATATGTTCCAATGAAAAATTACAGCAAATTACCAAAATTGCAACTATCTCCAATTTCTGCATATCTCAACATTTAAAATACACTGCAGGAAAATTCTTCATTGCAAAAACAACTGCTGTTTAAAACCAACGTGAAAAATATTATTGAGGCTATTGGAAGATAAAACCAGGTTCAAGTCAAGACCAAAATACATGGAGTCTAAGAGACACTCTCCAATTTTCCAAGAATTCAAAAAGAGTGATGATAATGATAATGAAGAAGTATCAAATATTTTAGTATGAAAAATATGTTTGTCCATAGCAAAGAGTATCAAAAATAATATTCTCTTGGAAGATTTCAAGCTGGAAGAAAGTTCACAAGTTAACGTGACTCAATTAATTGGTTCCTGATCTTAATGCAAGGCAAAAAATTTTGTTTAAAAAAGTGGGTCAAGATTTAGTTCAGGTTAGACTGCTGTGTTCCTAAGAAAAAAAAAATTTTCTGACAGTTTTATCAAAACTATTGGAAATTTGTCTGTTTTGAGAGAAAAATGTTTCTAAAATGTTTAAGGCAGGGTTTCTATTTACAATGTGACAATGACGCTAAACTGAACCCTAACTTTCCGCCCGGAGCTTCGAATGTGAATTTTTCTTTCTCTTGGTGCCCAACCCAGTATGGCAGTATTTTCTAAGGAATCTGACCCCAACCCGACAATAAAACATTTTTCTTTAGGCAAAAACCCTAATCCTAACTTCAGCCCAAACTCATTTCAAAAAGTGATGTGGTGAATACAAAGCAGATTCTCCATGCTTAATGCGATTGTTGATAATAAGTGACCAAAATGCTCCAAAGACAATCCACAGAACCATTTCGTGATAGGTCAGCCAAAAATCTTGTAGTGGCCCATAGGGTGTCATTCTTCTGTTCAAGAAAAATATACCATAATAAGACCTGAATAGTTGTCAGCATAGAGCAAAAACCTTCATGGTGATAGGATCCATAGAATCAGACAAAACACAACATAAAAGTTGTAGTGAGGAATTTGCATGTTTATCTGAATATTTCTGTATTGCATTAGTTTTCCTTCTACATAGATACATTCAAAATTATATTTTCCAGTAATCCTCATACCTTCAATAACATTTTTAAAATTGATTAAATCCCTCATTTTATAGTGGCCTTGAATTTCATACCATTCCTTCAAACTGAGATGCACTCCTTCAAGAAATTGTTTAGAAAATATAAGCGACCATTTTCCTCAATACTAAATTCAGTACCATTAGAATCCTGCTTAAATTCTATAGAAGCACTTTTATCTTCAACAGATTGAACAGAAAAGATACTTTGCTTAACTGAGGGCATAAAGTACATCTTAAGATTGCAACTTTACACTTTTTCAACAGAGTCTAATGAAAAATATGGGCTCTTTTTCTTTTTATAGCAAAATTGTTAGTTCTACAACCGTCCGCTAGTCCGGTGGTTTCAAAACTTGAAAAACTCGAGGACCCCATCTATAAAGGTAAAAATTCTGTTGAACCCCTTTTTTCAGCATTAAATTTCTAGACTAATTAACTAAGTACCATCAAAAGTAATTTCTGACTTTTAAAAATCATATTTATTCGAAATGAATAACATTTATTTGAATTCTGATATATTGTATAGGTCTGCAACCAATAATTATGTTTATAGATAGCTATGCTATGAAAATCCACAGTGTTTCACTGCTACAAAATTCTCCGAGTCAGGTTTCAGGTTTGAAGGGAATGCAGTTTCAAGTTTGAATGGAATGCTGGGACAAAACGAAAAGTACGTATCATGATTGATGACAAAGTCGGTCAGGCTCAACTAGTTTGGTAAGATAGAGTATTCACAATAGCAGTGACCTGAAAAGGAGGGTAAGAATGATGAGGTGAGGTGGGAAGTAAATAAAAAGAAATAATCGTTTACTTAAAAAGCTCCGAAGTTTAGCTCTGAGGATTGTTGGGTTACCCCTAAATGTAGATTATCCTATATTTCAATGAATTGTCCTATACCTCATATGAACTTATAAGTGTCCTATTTTCTGATAACTTGTCCACAAACAAAAACAGAAGTTATTTTTTCAAAGCATTTTATTGAATTCTCTAAAAATTCTTATTTGCACTGCTTCCAGATCAAAATTACACACCTATTGCTTGTTCAGTAAAATAAACTTCACAACAGCTAATTGATATTATCTTTTTCAAATCTCTCCATGTCACAAGGTAGCTCAATCAATAAAGCTTCTTGTTTAGACATGACAATTTTTCAGGTATGTTCACATTAGAGAAATTTTTGATCAGAGAGTTTTGTGTATGCCAACTTATCTCACCACCCCTCCATTGCAGGGAAGTCAATTTAGCAATGAGGTCAATTTTTGGATCAAAATTTAGCCATTTTAGTGATGAGGGCCTGAGCATCTGTAAATATCAGTTGTAATTCAACCCGTGACGATATTACTTCTGCTATTCCACTTGACTGGGACCAATATTTTAATTATAAAACTAACATGAATATTAATTAATATAAGATTTAGATATAGAAGCAATTTCAGAATTTGTGGCTGAACAAAAAAAAAAGAAACTAAATCTAGTCCAAAAAGAGTTAAATGTGCAACACAGCTCAAAACTTATATTCTGCTGAACTAAACCTGTTTGACTGATCGGTCATAGGAATGATTGCATGCAATGGAATGAGATAAAGAACAGAATTTAAAAAAAAACAAAGAATTTGCCAATAGAAATATCTCCTATCAACCATTTGGAAAACAAAGCTCTTCCACTAAAACTAATTTAGGAGTTTCTTTTCTTGAAAAAAATCTCATCTCATTCGATTATGTCTGTGACAACATAGTTACAGTCAAAAATGGTGCCATGTTCTCAAAGTAGAACTCCCTAATCACTCACAATGTCGCCAACTCCGATTAGATTCTTCCGACTGAAACTGCTCCCAAAATGGCTAAAATCGGCTAAATAGTTTCCATTTTTGACTAAGTTTATGGCTAAAAATGTTTTATACCCATTTAA
The DNA here is from genome assembly GCA_963457665.1 of Thysanoteuthis rhombus. Taxonomy (NCBI): domain Eukaryota; kingdom Metazoa; phylum Mollusca; class Cephalopoda; order Oegopsida; family Thysanoteuthidae; genus Thysanoteuthis; species Thysanoteuthis major. The sequence continues at coordinate 27,303,204 of OY735238.1, read as the reverse complement.
AGCTCAATAACCAAATAAAATATCTATATACTATGACTCTAGAACGAATGATTAACTTACCTATTTATTTTCAGTGGATTTGCTAAAAAAAATTAGTACCGAACTCCAAAAATATTCTCAAAGTAGATTTCAATTAAAATTTGGTTTATCAATCTTAAGCAAAGAATAGTGAAAATCATGAAAAATATTTTTCTACATAGTTCCATTTACTTTGACTAATCTTAAAATTGGCTAAAATTTTTCGCTTATTCAGCTAACTTTATGGTTAAAATTGATAAGTATACATGTTTTCAATTAGCTATAAAATAAGATTGAATTGGTAAATTACTCATTAAAAAATGGCCAGATTTTCAGCTAATTGATATCGGCCAAATAGCAAAATTGTTTATAAAAGCAACTTTTAATGATTTATTTTCATTAGACAAATCATTGTAAATCATTATTTTTTTTTATACTACAATTCACTTTCTCTAATACTAGGATGGTAATGTATCTAGTATGACAGATTTATGTACTATTTAACCAACTATTATTATAGAATTGTAATTTTACTATTCTGTATGAAGTGTAATATCATTAATAGTATCTATCACGCAAGAGTTAATTCTTTGAAACTGGCTGCTGATTATGCTAGTTGGCCGCTTAGGAAAATGAAGAAAGCGTTAACTATATAGAGGAGAAAGATAAGAAAGATTAGACCCTTTCATTCTCTAATTAATAGTTGAAGGCATAAAGGCAGCTGACAGGTTAGTGATGTCAAATCAAAATAGTAAATGCAAGTTGTAATGCATTCAGAAAGGTGCAGATAAAATGTGCATGCAATGGAATAAATAAAAAACAAAATTCAAGACAACAGAGAATGTATTTATTGAAATGTGTATGAAATATGTTTCAATTGTAAATCTCATTAGAGAAAGTGAGAAGAGATGTGCTTTCAAAATCGTTTTACTCTTGTTAGAATAATGATGTTGATAGTTCAAAGTGGATATAAGTGCATGATATTCATCTGTAGTTAAGAATGGTTATAAGCATATGTAGGAAGTAAAAAAACTAAAGTGTTGGTTTGAATGTTAGTGTGTGTATGAATGCATACAAATGTAAGTGAAATGGTTGTTGCTACAACCTACAAGTACAGAATGAGAACTGGACCAGGATTGAGTGGTGTGCGCATCTCTTATAGGAGAGAGTAATAGTCAGGGTGTGAAATGCAAAATTTAGAGTCCTCCAGCAAGGTCTATATGAGAATCTTGTCACTATCTCGGAAAAGAAAGTTGCTTTTTTTCTAGACTTCATGTCCTTGATAAAGCTATTTTTAGAAAAAATATCTAAATGTACTTGTTGCTGTAGATAAACGGTTTAGAAATATCTAAGTTTTGTGTTCCAGCAAAATGTGTTCTCTCCAAATGAAACATTTTCTTACCTGACTGAATTTATTTGGTATTATACCAGATATATATATATATATATATATATATATATATATATATATATATATATATATACATTCATGTGTTTTAATCAGGAAGAAAAATACTACAACTCCCTTTAAAAAGAAAATTTATTGAAAAAACTAGTGCAACGAAGTCAAAAAGGCCAGAATTGTCAAATATGGTCATAAATTGGCCTAAATGGTAACTTATATTTAGATATTTTGCTATTCAAATGATTTTTTATAAAATCGGTAATATTTTTAATAAATTCATGATAAAAAGGGTAATATTCTTAAAAAAATATGTAGTATTATATAAAACAAACGCAGACGATTAAGGTCACTTTTAATTTATCAATGAGATATATTTCCTTGATTTTAGATATATATCTGGAGAATCTAGATGTTTCTAGATACTCCAGTTTTTGATATAAACTTGAAAAAAATGTGGCGACACTAGTTGAAATTGTATTTTCATTTTATATTGCCGATTGCCTTCACACTTTTCACTTATTATGAATTTGGAAGCTGTTTACTTATTGTCTGGTTTTCGTAGACATTAATGTGGATCCATATGGAGTTGACTGCCCGTAATAACTGTTTTTAGCATCTTTTTCTGTAGAATAATGAACGTAAACGATGATTTCAATTGTTTCAAAATATCTTATAATAAAAAAAAAGATTTTCGATAGAAAAAATAAGTTAGTAGCGTTTATTTTTTTCTGATTATTACAGAAAGTGGGCATTTTTCAAAATGATGTTTCTAAATGTATTTAAATAACGATTCAAGCAAGTAGGAAACATTTCGCGTAAAATCAAGAGTGCCAACGATTATCTCCCTTTGATGTTTTGAGAGTTGCCTCCCTTGTGTAATATTGGGGATGCAGAAGAACTTGCGTCAGGCCTGAGGAATGGGGGGTAAAACCAGTTTCTGTAGACCTAATAAGGTGTAGGTGTTTAGATTTTCAGCCTTCTAGCTCCATTGGTGCAGCCTTTAGACATCATACATACATCCATACATACACATACACCAGCCAAACCAACTGAATGTTGTCAATTTTGGTGACAATGTGAGTTTTGGTGGACAGTTCCAACAACAGACATGCATCACTCATTATGTGATAAATCCGAGTCATTTTTCCAGTTGATCTGATGAACAACAAGATAGTTTATGAGTTCAGATTTTGACAAAACGCAAATGCAAACTTCGAACAAGAAAGTTCAAGGCAAAAAATGCGATAATCAACGTTGTGTGAAAAAATTCGTCAATTCTTACCTGAAATTTCAATGTCATCCAGATTGTCTTAATGGGATAAATACAATAAAAGTGAAGAAAAAAGTTTTTCTTTCTTTGAGTTTTGTAAAATGGAATTAAAAAAAAATGTTTTTCAAGCCACAATACAAAAACAAAGACGGAGCAAGAGGAAATAACCGGTGACAGGCGAATGAGGCTCTTCGATAAAAAGAGCCCGGTTCTGGAAAATACATTCATTTTTTTTCTTCAAGTTAAAGAATACCTTAATTTGTGCAGTTTTTGAATAGCATGGGAGTTGATGTAGTATGATTAAGGTATTGCTGCTCAAATCAATTTCAGTTAACATAAACTGAAAGAAAACCAACAAAAAACAAACTAGCAAATTACAACAATACCTTGAATAGTTCGGTTTTGAACAATATGAAGAATTTCGGAACAAATTAACCGCACTAATCAAGGTTTATCCAGACTATCAGGTTGTAACTAAATAAATAATCATTTTAGTGTTGCACTAGTGTGATATTTTTTTTCTTATCACCTCCATCTGTTCATGTGTATATATGTATGTCATTTTATGCTGAAGCAACCTGCAACATTAATAGTACTTTGGGACTGGGATGTCAGCTTCAAAATGGACTGTGCATAGCTGGTTCCAAAAATTAGTTTTGAGACCCGTTCATGGTCCCAAGTCATCACAATACAATACAGTGTTAGATTTTATCAGACAGCAGACCTTTGATATTGTCTTTTGGCTGTGTCTGTGCTTATCACTTTTAATTTACTTCATAGGCATGAGTTACATTGGTAACACGCTGGAGTGGGTGTTATCTTCTGCTTGTTTAATGCTGGTCATATTTGTTCTTGAAAATTTGGAGTGTACTCGCCTCTACCACTGGAGCAGCTGACTGTTACAATAGATTTACGACTTGACATATAACACAAGACTTGCTGCAATTTGATTGAAAAATGACTGTTCTTGATCGTGTGCTTAAACAGTCCCAAAGCACTATTAATGTTACTGGTTGCTTCAGCATAAAATGACACACAGGTATGCATGAACAAATGGAGGTGATGAAAAGAAAACTATCACACTAATGCAACACAAAGACGATTATTATTTTTTTTATTACAACCTGATAGTTTAGATATACCTTGATTAGTTAATCAGTTAATTTGTTTCCAAAAACCACCATCCATGTTTGGTGGCGTTGTAATAGATTATTCTATTACAATCTGGTCAGACTATTAAGGCAGAGTCTTAGTGTCATGATTCGGAACTGATGTATCAAAAGTTTCCAACATATTGGCCAGCAGTAGTGAAAGGATAAAACTGTCACAATTGGGCGTAGTCAGAAATACCCCTCAAGCAGTTTGTTGACTTCCATGGCCCTGGTTTTTTAATTAATAAATTTCCAGCGGAATCGTTGTTGATTTTAATTTGATTAATAAAAATGTGTTTGAGCAGAGTTATGACATTTCAAAGTTTGTGGTTCAAAACCGCCATTCATTTCGTTTCAAATTGACATATCAAATCATCAACACAGTGAACATAGGTTCAAGTTGTTCTGGTTGGCTATCTGTGTGTGTATTGTGCATATGGCTGCACCAATGGAGCTAGAGGGCTTGAAATTTAATCATTAACACCTAATTAATGTTCAGAAAAATCGTTTTTTTTTCAAGACCCCCCACCCCGTATAGGATTTTAGTGAAGGTTTCAATTAGCAAAGTAATTTTATGCTAAATTAGCCCCTTATTTTGTGTCTGGCAGCATTCACTCATGTATCAAAAGATTTGGACTTTTTTTAGTCATCATTGCCCTGGAAAAGGCGAGAGAAGTAACTTATTCATTGACCACCCCCAACACAGCATACTGCCAAGAGATGTTGGTCACGTGACGGTTTATATTTGTGTGACTAAGTTTGGTGTACTGCATAAACTCCAAGTCAGAGGCTGCCCGGATTTTCTCAACTTAACAGCTAAAACAATCCTCACCTAATTCACGAGATTAACCTCTCCACAGTTTGTCTGTCCACTTACATTAAACCAAACTGATATGCAAGTTCAAAATTTTCCTCAATTGATTTTAAATCATGACCAAAAGATCAGTAGCCAGCTCATTCACCAACAGAACCAAATTGACAAGTATTACATAGGTACACGAATTTGTTGCAGGTAAAAGAACTTACTGTTCAGATAGAAGCAGCAGTAGATTTTGACCCTGAAGCAGCTAGGCTTATCATTCATTTTTGACCACTTTACCGTCAAATTAATTTTTTTAGTTGTTCATCCCTTTAGTAAAGTTGATAAATAGATGAGTTAACAGCACAGATGGGAAGAAAAGAAGCTTTGTGAGACTAGACACATCTGTGAGTTTCAACACATCTTGCTGCTTTACCAAGACAGTCACAAGAGCTTTTATCCTCAGCTTATAGACCGACTCTTAACCCAGATATTTTAGTTAAAAATTAATAATCTCAGATATTTCCTCAGTCTGTCACCAAAGTTAGGTTAACCTGGGAACCAATAATCTTGAATGATTTTAATCAGGTCACTTTCATTAGCATCATTTGGATTCTTTTATCTAGTAATCAATTTTTTTTCAAGACAGATTGGTAATTATGAATATAACAGCTTTAATATTGTATGTTGTCCTAGGGTAAAAACCAAAGTATTAATATGTTAATCACATGCTTATACCTAAGTCATCCCACAAGAGACCACAGTAATTGATATACTATACCTTTCTTTCAAGTTCTACAAGGAAAAAAATAAGTGGTTCATGAGTAGCTAATGTCATGAGATATAGGAGGTAGAAATTCAATATTTTCTTGGTTGAAAGTGATGTAAAAGGAAAATAAATGTCAATCTCTCAAAACTATATCATGGAATTGATCTGGGAATATGAAGTTGTCAATTTTGACAATTCAGTAGCGTTATTTGGTGCAACTGCTCAAATGCTATAAAAAGGATGGTAAAAAAAATGTTTACATCCATTGTTGAACAGAGATCTTCCAGGATTCACCAGACCTCTCTATCATGAAAATGAAAGAGCCAATACCTTCTGATCTTTTAAAAATCATACCATCTCTTTTGCATGCATTTGGGGATCAACACAAATTGTGACATCCTGTTTATTGCTAATTGAGTTTTTCAATGATTATTACGTCTGTTTGTTCTCTAATATAATGTACTGTTTTGACATTTCTTAATTATATATCTCAAATAAATGCTAGAAGGAACTAACTTTCATAAAATATCAAGCAAGACCGGGTTTATATTCTGAATGTATGAAGATGTTACATCACATACCAAATTATATAAAGCAAAACAAGACAATGGAAATCCCTTATTCAAAGAGGGGAGGAAGAAAATTAAAATTAATCTACACTTCTAAAACAGTCAGAAATTTATAGAATTCATTAGAAATTGTACATCCACTAATTACTCAAAGCCTTGCAATATAATTGATAAAATTTTTCATCAGAACTTTGGTACCATTTCTGGTGTGAAATATGTCAGATTTTTTTGTACAAAGGAATTGAAGAGACCAAACTTGATATAAATTGTTTGTCGTTCAAACTGAAAGTGCTTAATATGAGAAATTTTAATTGAAAATAGGAAAATTTATGCAGGTTTCTCTAGTATCTATTCTTGAAAGTTTAAAATATTCAATGGTTCAGTAGTCAACATTTCTAAATATTTGTCTTTCCCTTTATCATAATGGGAATAGTGCAGTCATTAGAATTAAAATAAATTATGAAAATGGAAATAATTTCTGTTTCTGTTGATGCATATTATAAATGGTTCTTGAAGTCCTAAAAACTTTGAATTCTTATAAATGTAAATGGGGAGGCCATTTTTCAACACCACAATTTTCAAACCATCAATATTTCACAGAACGTTCCTAGATCTGAACAAACTTTGACAATTTTATTTTTAATAGGCAGAAACCAACTCTACTGGATCCAATAAAAATGAATTAAACACTTCTAATATAATTGTGTACATAATACAAAACTTCTAAAGAAAGCTTCCCATGTCTCATTTACAAAAGCAGACCTCATGGGTTGCCCACATCAAAAACTGTAAGTTGAATTTGTTTTCTCCCCCAAAAGAAATGAATAAAACAAAAACGATTTGCACTTTGCAGTAAAAATCAAACATAATTTTATTTGTTGTATTTTTTTGTTGTTATTACTGAACCTGAGGTAAACTTGCCTCAGTGGCCCAAATATGGTGAACCAAGAGAAAATGTTCTCCAGAGCAGCTCCTTATATTTAGGGTGATCAGAGTTGGCAATAGAGGATCCTGTCCCTTCCATAGTCACCAGGAACAAACACCAGGCCGAAAGATAGACAGAAAAAAAAAGAAAAAAAAAAAAGTTGCCGGGTAAGAGGTGGGTGAGGAGAGAAAAAATAGACAGTGAGGAAATCTGTCATCACTGTAAAGTGGATGGAAGGACAAAAACCCGAGACAGCAGACAAGCATTTCAGACTATTTCCAATTCTTTGTGGAGGAAGTAGGAAAAGAAAGGTCTAAAACAGGGTTGCCAGATTGGGCTTAAAAGGGAGGTAATCCAAAAGCATCTCCAAGACTTTCCTTACCCAGGCAATGGAATATCGTTGAATTTAGAATTTGCTCGATTTCCAAATTTGACAATATTCCAGTACTTGTATCAGGTAAGTTCCAGAGATAAACCCCTGATTATCTCCCCTCCAGGCCAAATCTGGTAACCCTGGTCTAAAAACAAGAGTAAAATCAAAATACTTTTTTTTTGCCATCTCTCAGTAATTAAACGGAAAGATGGAATGTTGAATTATCCAGGAAAGGGAAATCAGAAACCCTTTCAAATGAATTGTAAGGGTTCTTTGCCCCTTTGGGGCTGGTGAGCAGTCTTGCGCCTTCTGTCCCTGGGTTTCCATCAACCTCCTCCTGCTGAAACACAGCTGGAGCAGACAGATTTTTCTTAATATAAGAAAAACTGACAAAGGTTGAGATTCATATGGAAAGGAAAAAATTGAAAATGCTTTCGGGGAATGAAACACTGCAGGGTTGCCAGATTTGGACAAAGGGGAGATAATCCCAGACTTACCCAACACAGGCATTGGAATAACATAGGATTTGGAAAGAGTGCCTGAAGGCAGAGATTCAAAACCAATTTCAAGGTGGGCATTGAATCTCTGTCTCAAGTTTCCAAATTTGACGCTTTTCTTATGCTGGTTTTGGGCAAGTCCATGAGATGGAGCCCGGATTATCTCCCCTACTGATCAAATCTATTAATCTTACAGGGGATAAAAAGATTTTCTCTTCTGAGTGAGGAAGAAAAAAAAAAAGAAAAGTTTTCCATAAATCAAAAATAATGTTTGAGCAAAATTTAGAAATGTGTCATTTTCACAGTTTCTTTAAATCCAACCTTCAGTGATAAGAAAAAAATGTTGATGGCCTAAATGTAATTGTGTTTATTTTTTTCTTAAGAGATTGGGCTCCTTGGTAATGCGGAAAAGAATTTGAAGGATTTTTTTTCCCTGTCCTCTTAGGCCCCCCTAAAAGTCAACTTTGAGTGTCACAGGGGAAGCAGGAGCTGCAATGGGTTGCTGGAATAGCTTCAAGCAAAGAGAAAAAAAAAGGAATCACTAAATCAGATTTTGTTTGTTTTTCCGAGAAGAGCAGCAGCCAATCTTGAAGAGCTGTTGGTGGGCGGCACTGGGAGGAAACTATGTTGGGAAAAAAAAGAGGGTTGGCAGAGATATACAGAGAGACAGAGGAAAGGGTGGCGGAGAGAAAGAGAGAGACAGAGGAAAGGGTGGCGGAGAGAAAGAGAGAGACAGAGGAAAGGGTGGCGGAGAGAAAGAGAGAGACAGAGGAAAGGGTGGCGGAGAGAAAGAGAGAGACAGAGGAAAGGGTGGCGGAGAGAAAGAGAGAGACAGAGGAAAGGGTGGCGGAGAGAAAGAGAGAGACAGAGGAAAGGGTGGCGGAGAGAAAGAGAGAGACAGAGGAAAGGGTGGCGGAGAGAAAGAGAGAGACAGAGGAAAGGGTGGCGGAGAGAAAGAGAGAGACAGAGGAAAGGGTGGCGGAGAGAAAGAGAGAGACAGAGGAAAGGGTGGCGGAGAGAAAGAGAGAGACAGAGGAAAGGGTGGCGGAGAGAAAGAGAGAGACAGAGGAAAGGGTGGCGGAGAGAAAGAGAGAGACAGAGGAAAGGGTGGCGGAGAGAAAGAGAGAGACAGAGGAAAGGGTGGCGGAGAGAAAGAGAGAGACAGAGGAAAGGGTGGCGGAGAGAAAGAGAGAGACAGAGGAAAGGGTGGCGGAGAGAAAGAGAGAGACAGAGGAAAGGGTGGCGGAGAGAAAGAGAGAGACAGAGGAAAAGGTGAGAGAGAAAGAGAGAGACAGAGGAAAAGGTGAGAGAGAAAGAGAGAGACAGAGGAAAAGGTGAGAGAGAAAGAGAGAGACAGAGGAAAAGGTGAGAGAGAAAGAGAGAGACAGAGGAAAAGGTGAGAGAGAAAGAGAGAGACAGAGGAAAAGGTGAAAGAGAAAGAGAGAGACAGACGAAAAGGTGAAAGAGAAAGAGAGAGACAGAGGAAAGGGTGGCAGAGACAGAGAGAAAGAGAGAGCAAGAGGAAAGGGTGGTGGAGACAGAGAGAAAGAGAGAGACAGAGGAAAGGGTGGTGGAGACAGAGAGAAAGAGAGAGACAGAGGAAAGAGTGACGGAGACAGAGAGAAAGGAGTCTCTAGGGTATTGAAGTGAAAGAATAGATATAAAAAAGTTGAAGAAATTCTTTTAAAAGTGACAAGGTTGGGATCACAGATAAGGCAGTCCAACTTATTTTAATCAAAAGGTTCTTCTGCTGGACATTAATATTTAAAATCAATAAAAGTAGGAACAATGTCATAAAGAGGATGGGGGGGTGGGGCATTGGAAAGGGGCAAAAAGGTTGAGGAGTTTCAGTGCCACTAACCATTTGTTTGGGGTTTAAAAAGGAAAAAAAAGGGGGAAAAAAAAAGCCCCGCAAGATGACTGCAGTTGGGAGACAGGTCTCAGTTGTCGTTAGGTTGGCTAGGGAAGTTCCAGCCGTGGCTGCTGCCTGATGCTGTGGAGGGTGGAGAAGTGTGGTTAGGCTCCCAGATGTGAGCCACTGCCAGAGGATCATACACAGTGCCAGGGTTCTAGAAAGAAAAAAGAAAAAGAAAAATTCTGATTCTGGTTTTTCAAACACATGCAACAACCGGACTTAATTCTCAACACAAACAAAATACGGTGCAAACATCAATTAATTGTACCCCCCCCCAAAAAAAAACAAAACCTGATATTTTTGTTATAAAAACAATAGAAAATTATTATAATTGTAATAGAATAGAGTTTCAAAAATATAAGCATTCATTATGTCACGCTGTGTACGACAAAAAGTATTCAACTTTTAGATTCATAGACTGCCTGTAATTATTGTGGAACTCTTCAATGAATTGGATTAAAAAAAGATATAGAACTTCATAATTGAATTAAAAGAAAACCATCTAGCAAAAATGCAAAGGTAGTTACCTCAGTCTGAAGCTACTATCCTTGAACTACTATTTGAATTCCTTAGTATGAATTTAATAGCAGTACTAGGTCTTATTTCTGAGATGAATGAAAACAACAAAGATGAGGAAACTAATTTTAATGGAGCAATGTATGATAGCCCCATTTTCTTTTATGGAGATGATCATTAAGAAAATAGGTTGAAAATTCAAGAAGAAAATTGAAGCTAATCAGATACATTAGTGAATCAGGGCCATAGGTAGTGCAAACAGGGCCCCCAAAGATTTTAGACTAGCTCTCCTCGAAGGAGAAAAAAAAAAAAAGTCTTAGAATTTTATTTCAAATATTTTCCAGGTTTCAATTAGTTTGAGAAATCTTTATGTTACATATTACAAAGTGATAGATGATGGAACCATAGAAGACTTTACATCAAATCAAAATATTAAAAAAACTATGAAGTTTCTTGTTTTAATTAAAAATAAAGAGCCAAATACAAAAAAAAGAAGCTATGAGAAATGTTATGCCATTTTGGCCATATAGTCAATACAAATTAAATGTATTTGTCCAAGTATCTATTCTAAACAAAATTCAGCAGTTTTCAAGAGACAAAAAGAAAAACTTTATAATAATAAATTTGATGAATGCTCATCAGAGTTGCCAGATTAAGCCAGGAAAGAGATAATCTGAGCTTTATCTCGGAGACCTGTCCAACACAGGCACTACTTCCTGGCTTGGGATCAGAATTATTCTCCCCAAGGATAGAGAGACCAGTCTACCCTACTATTTTACTCATAACTGGGGAAAAATAAAAACATATACTTACATAAATAGATGTAGGTATGGTGGATGTTGTCCACAAGGGTGAGACTATAGAGCTGTTGAAAACCCAACGACTCTCAGAAATGGGCGGAGACGGGACAGATGGGTAGTTGAGCCAGCTGTCTCCTGCTAGAGGAGAAAAATGAAAAGAAAAAAATGTTTGATATTGCACAAATGAAAAAAAAAAAAAGTCAAGACTACACTTGAATAAAATAGAAAACTACTTACCAGAGGTGACCTTTTCTTCTTGTTTGTATTGACGTCGAGGTGCATTGTCCATGAGGCTGAATAGGTTCATGTCTAAAAGAAAAGAAAAAAAAGGGGGAAATAATTATCAAGTCAATTAGAATGCAAATCATACTTTGTAGCTAAAAATTTTAATAGAAAGATTTGCACAGGTGTCATGAGTTTGGAAAATTCACAAATTTTGGGATAAACATAGGCTAGGCTTAATTTTAGAACTACAGGGTTGGACCATTAACTCTATAAGTTGTGTTGTCTCATACCAGAACGCAGTAAATTCAGTGTACCGACGCAGAATTTCATCTGGGGTTTGGATATTATAATAATTATAGATAATAAATATATAGTTCTTAGAAAACAGCAGCTTTTAAGACATCCGAGTTTGAGACACTCAATTTGTGGCCACCCCCACTCAGTGGAAAAAGCCATAGATACTAAGACTATACATAATTAGTCTTAAGCAGTAATCTTACGAACATAGGGAAAAATGACTACAGAAAAAAAATGTCAAAAATTGCTACGTTTATTATCTCTTCAGTGTTCCTTGTGAGATAAATTATTTAAAAAAATTGAAAAAATGTAACAATAAAAAATTCATTCCATTGAAATTTAATCAATAGAATAGTCATTTTTACAATAAGCACTAGAAAGAGAATATTTTTGAAGAGCTGATAGGAAAAAAAGAAACTAGATAAATGATTATTCTTAAAAGAAAGATTTTCAAATATTTCTCCCACCCCCGATAATGTACACATGATGCTTAAAAGTGTCTCAACCCCCACTTTGGGAAGCCCTGTTCTGATTCATATGCTTGAAACCACTTGTAATTGACAGTGGTACCTTTCAATGAAGAGCATGAAAAAAGTGGAATTCCATTGTGAAACCAAGAGGAAGAAAAATTTTAAAATTTACAAAATGGTCAAAGGGAGATAATTTGAATCAATTTCCTTTGAAACATTTTCTTGAAATGAATTCAAGAGTTAAAAAAAATGTCTTACCAGCAGAAGTTGGCATTGGGCCAGTTGGTGCAGAAAATGGATGAGGAGGCTGGTTGTCAATTGCCATTGGAGGAGGAGGTGGAGGGTCAATCATTGGAGATGGAGACATGCGGCAGTTTTGAAGAGGGGAAAACCTAAGATAGCTGCATTAAGAAAAAAAAAAAAAAAAAAAAAAAATAGAAAAGTGCATAAATATCCATAATGAAGACAAAACCTCAAGATCACAGATGTATTATAATCTTCAAAACACTGAATAGTCACCATGAACTTTGATGAGTAACTTTTTTGTTATCCTCATGAGTTTTACAACTTTTACTTCAAGTACAAAATATAGTTTAATATGACAAGAGATGATAGACACACAGTATATATGTTTTTTAGAAAAAAAAAAAAAAAGACAGTGATAGTATGGAGGGTTTAACATTGATATTAAGTGACAATCACCAATAATTACAGTAATCTGCACGTACTGAAGTAGTCTTCACTTAATCATTAGTATTAATCTAAAAAATGAATAGATAAATAAATAAATGAACCGAGTCTTTTTTCTCTTCTTTCTCAATTGATTTGAACTAAATAAATTTCACATAGCATTTGAATAGAGTGTGGACTGAACTCATGATGGAGGGCTTGCAAAATCAGCATGTTAACCACAGGACAATGAAAAAAAGGCAACAAAGCAGGAATTTTATTACCAGTCTCTCCACACAGGATACTTCAAGACATATTTAGAAAATATTGTCAAAAGTCATACCTCATTCAGAGTAAATATTGGTTATTATAGTACTTACATCAACCCATCAGCTGCAGATGACAAATTTCCATCAGTCACACAATGGACACTAATTATTTGTTCATACCCTTGAGGACAACTTTTTATGCTTATTTCTATTTTTCTCTAACTTCAAGCAAAGGGTCTATTGATTACAGAGAAAAAAACTTCAGCTGATTTAGTGCCACCCTGGATAATCTAAGTGACAGACACATTAAGAACACAGTAAATAGATTAATACAAAAACAGCTGATTGAAGTCATTTAGAAAATCTTTCACAAATATCCCATTGTGAATTTGTATCTGAAGAAGAAAATGAACAAACCAAAATACTTACTGCTGGTCGAAGGGATTGGTAGGGGTTGCTGCAGGTGGAGAGAAGGAAGGCTGTTGGCATGTGCGAGTGGAAAAGGGGGCTGAAGAAGAAAAAAAAAAAAATAAAATAAAAATAATCGACCATAGCCAATATAATGAACAAACAAATTATCTGCGATCAAAACATCAATGAGAAATGATAATTTTGGCTTCCTTTAGGGGTGAGTCATTCGCACATAATGAAAAATAATGAACAAGGTATGTGTATCTGCCACCACCACAGCTTTGGATGACTCAGGATGGAATGTCAGATGAAATTTTTTCTGTTTTGGCGATGCTCAAAAATTTTTTCAAAATGAATTAATATGGTAATAGCCTTTTCACTTTACACCATTATGGCTGAGACAGGCTTCTATAAGAATGAATCTACTTTTGGATATCGGCAAATTATTTTTCACAAGGATTAACTTGAGTATCTATAATGCTGAACAAGACAATTACCTTCAATACATTGTAAATAGAACCCCCACCACCACCACCACCACAAAATCTTGAAAAATAAAACCTCAAAACTGACAAGTTCCTAGAGGAAACAAAGATCTTATGGATTGAAGGCACAAAAAATTACAAGCAAACATGATTTTCTTAATTCTTTTTCCAAATATTTAACTAAATCAAATCAAATGCTTTTTTATCAATGTTTGTTCTACAAATTCAAGACTTTAATAAAAGTCATCAAAATTATTATTCAAAGAATAAAATTTAGTTTCTTTGAAAGAGGAGGAGAGTGAAGTGAATAAAACTGAAAGCCCTTACCTGATAATCCATGATCAGCAAAAAGGTTAAAATCTGTCCAATTCTCAGGGGCTGTGGGTGCAGCAGTAGTCATTGGTGTGTTGGTGCAGGGTTTGGGGGTCTTGCGGGCTGCAATTGAGTGGGTGGCCGTCAGCAGGGCTGCATTGCTGGAAGTGTCCAGATTGTTATTGCTGACCACACTGCTGTAACTGCTTGAACGGCTGCCGACTGAACTGGACGTTGAGAGAGGAGCTGAAGGAGGTGGTGGGGGTGGAGACAATTCAGTGCTGCTCAAGAAGTTGAGGGGGGCCTGGATTGGGGACGAAGAGTATGGACGACTATGTTGGAGGGCAAAGTTCTCGGTCTGGCTAGCTAAATCACTGAGGTCTCCTGAAAGAATCAAAAGCAACAAATTATTGCTGTTTTAAGATTATTGTGGAGGAAAGAAGGATTTTGGAATTAAAGTCGATATAATTACAGAAAAAATAGTCATGGAAACACTGAATTTCGATAAATAATCTGGCTGAAAAAATTGTAGGTATTTAGTAATTCTTCTGCATTTCAGTTCCAATATTTGTGGCTGTTGAAAACTGTAGTCTTCCAATATCATGACTAACCCAGTGTTTAAGAGTGATTTTATAATGAATTTGCTGTTATGACAGATTATCAATACACTTCGTATAAAATCAATGAGAAACCAAAGAGTAGACATCAATGACAGTTTATTATCTTTCCACAGTCTAATACCCCATATACAGGTAACAATGTAGAAGACCCAATGTTATGCATATATGCACTTAGACATACACCTCATTCCATCTTAATTATTTCAAGCTTATCAATGAATAAAACTTCTTTCAAATTTCTCTTCAGATTTTTGTGTTACTTAAAACATTATTTTGAAGGTTTACTAATTCTAGTTTTTAAAATACAGCACTGGAATATGTACTGATACAGAAAAATAATCTTCGTTTTGCAAAAATATATAAAAAAAATGAGAAAGCAACATGCCATTAGAATGCATGTCAGATCATAAAGAAAAAAGATAAAGTTAGAAGACTGATGGAAACTGAAACATTAACTGGAGAAATAAAGTATCACCTACCACTGGGCGACACATGAGGAGTGTCCCAGAGATCTTTGTATTTGCCCATGTTGTCATTCTCAGTTGGACGGGAAGCAGCACCATCAGCTGCAAACAAAAACAGTAATTGATTTTTTTCTTTCTCTAAATAATAATAATAATAATAATAATGAAAAAAAAAAAGAAAAAAATTCATGTCCCAAGAATGTATCTATCATTGATTTAATGATTTTATTGATTTCAATAACTAGTTTCCCCACAATCAACATATTTTTCCCTCTCTGCACTTTCCTTGTATGTATTTGGGGAACTAATCAATATCCTTAAACTGGACAATTATTTCTTGAAAATCATGCTGGCCTTTACAAAAGTATATTTAGAATTTCTGATTAAACAATACACTAGATTGGGTGTGATGAACCCATGGCCTTTTAGAGATTCAACTGCAACCTTCCATGGCCTTGAAGAAATTCAGAATTTCTTTAATAAAAATCAATTCACAACATCAACTATGAATGAAAAATAGGCACTAATTTACTGTTTAATATGTAAATTTACATTTAAAGAAATTATGCTGAGTAAAATCATAATTTTTTGTTATTATCAGCTTCCATGTTTGTGTTGAAGTTTTCAAGTAGTCTATACTAATTATATTAGGCCATAGGTTATCAATCAAATGTTCAGAACTTTCAATATAGCCTTATCCCTGCACTAGATGCTGAAAAATACAGAGAAAACTAGAACTTGTTTGCTTTTTTTATTCACCTCATTTTGATAAATGATAAACCATGACATTCAGTTATTTATTTTCTTATGGCAATAAATCATTGAAATTTACTAGTTATTTTTTTCCCTTGATACAATTCATAATTTCCTTTAGTGTAAAGAATATGACTACCACAAATGTCATTTTTTCCTAGTTTTTAGTCGTAAAATTTCTGGGTGCTCAGAATTTTAAAAGTATTTTCAGAAAATAACCTTTCATTTTTCAAGACAATAAATAAAACTTTCTAGGTGATGTTTATATTTTTGAAAACAGTCATTCATAATCAAACTTTAGTTTGTACAATCTAATCTCTTACAATTTTAATGACAATAACATTGTGGCCGATCCATTCTTCATATCTTGTCAGACGTGTATTCCAAGAAAAGAGGCGAACCTTTCTTCATGCAAAGAAACTGCCTCCACCCCCTCAAAAAAAATTAAAACATGGTTTGCCTACTTTCTTCACACAGAGAAGAAATGCTTGCCTCTTCTCTTGGATTAAAGATCTGATGAAGACTAAACAATGGTTCAGCTGAATTATGTTAAACATCAAAACAGATAAGAGATTTGATAAGAATTCAAACTTTTGCTCATACAAAAAGAAATACTCACTGACTAAAAAGAAAAAAAAAAGAAAGAAAGAAAAAGAAAGAGAAAAAAATGAATGGATCAACTTGCATCTTTCCTAAAAAAAAAGACCAACTCACATTTTGCTTTCCCTTTACTTGGTTTTGTTAACTTCTTCACTTTACAGCTTATCTGCTGCTCTAATGGAAATTGTTCTTTCTTCTCGAGAGATTTCTTGTTTTCCAAATTGTATGGAAGTTCCAATGTACTGAAAGAGAGAAAACAGATCCACATGAGCAGGGGAGAAAAATGCGATTTTTTTTTTTTTTACTAGCTACAGAAGTCAATTTGACTATTGCAAAGCGGGTGAATTGTCCAAAATGGATAGGATTAATGATATTTTCAAGATCTCAGAAAAGATAAATTACATTTTAATAAGAGTGAAAGCTACAAGCTGAAATATTCTAGTGTCAATTGCAAACTAAGAAAATCTACATTAGCTTTTCCTACCAGATACTTCAAGAGGCTGATATGGATTTTCTGCCTCCAGACATGCTCCATTTCCAAATTTTATGCTATTCCAATGCCTTTTTTGGCAAGTCTGAGATCAAGCTCGGATTATCTCCCCTTCTGGTCATACCTGGCAACCTGGTTAAAATCATTCAAAGCCCAGGAAGAGTTCAACTTCTATTTCTTTGGATTCTATAAGTTCCCATCAGGGGGTATATATTCTAAATAATATAACAGATCAAAGGAAAATATTACAGTTATGAATGGAACAATTGTAGATCACAAAACGGAACTGATTGCTTGACTCACCTTGGTTTCAAGATGTTTCCCCCGTAAGCTTCTTTAGGGTTGACCTTGACTTTCTTGTGGGCCTTGGACTTTGTGGTCAGCTCAAAGTCATCATCTGCACAGCCAATATCCTCAATAATTGGAGAGTGTTTCTCTACTGTCTTGGATTTCTTGGTTTTGGATCGAGCAGATTCAGTCAGGGGAGTTGAACTGAGATTTGATTCTCGAGAACAGGCCTGGAATAATGTTTTATATTTCTTCATTAGATCTCTTTGGGCATCTCCAATTATAGATAATATTTACATTGGAACTTAAAAAATTCATAAAATTACTATTAAATTTACAAGTATAAACAAAATCTACAATTTAACATGATAAATAGATCAGATTCTGTTGAAAATTTTAGATGGATCCTCGCAAAATGTTCTTGTAAGCTCATACCCTTTCCAAGATTTATAAACTTATCTAAACTCCCAAAACTACACTAAAGCTATTTCTAAGGTGACTAGGCAACTTATTCCCAAAATATATTATTCTATAAGAAAAAAAAAAATCCAATTTTTTGGTTGATTCAATTTTTGAAATCTGTTTTAGTTAGATCCAAGAACTCCAATCTTCTGTCATTGAAATTCCAGAAAATCATGCCTATATCTGTGCAATTCATTTCATACAACTTTTCTTTAGAAGAAAACAAAATGAAAAACCCAGAAACTGATAGTTTTTGTTTCTCGAAAAGAAGTTACTTGGTTACATGTTGCTTCAAGAAAATATGTCTACATGCAAACAATATCGTACATTAAAGATTCAATTAGTTTTAATTTTCATATTTTTTTTAAAAAAAAAATTAAAAAAAAAAAAAAAATACCTCTATGTCAAATAACTGCAAAACGCCTGAAAAAAAAAAAAAAAAAAAAAAGGGGGGGGGGATAAGTGGCATAGTTCATTTTAAATAGCTGAGTTAGCGCAGTAGAACGACTTACTTGAAATTTTCATTTTCAATCCATCCATCTTACCTTTTCTTCAGGATCCCCAGTGGAGGATTCTGTTGTGGTAGATGATGTTTCATCTTTCTCATCTGCTGCACAAGAGAACCGGGATTTTGTGGGTTGTTCTTTATTGTCTGTCCTGTTTTTCTTTTTCTTATTCTTTCCTTTGGCTGTGGAAGTGTTGACATTTGAGACTGGAACACAAATTGGCAACACATTCATCAAGTATTCAAAGAATAATAGGAATATAAACAGGTAGAGATGAGTGATATGGACAGACACTCATATCACAGTATTGTCAAACTGAATATATATGATACCGTAAATTTAAAGGTGTTATTATGGCAGGCCATATCTATTAAAGATTTGAAAAAAAAAAAAAAAAAAAAACTTGATTGAAATTTTTTTTTCATTGCTGGAATTATTTCTTGATTCAATTTTCTTGCAGTGTTTCATAACTTGAAAATTTATGATGATATGATGTTAGATTAAGAAATTTGAGAAAATTTGTTCAACGTAGTATGGGGAACATCAAATTTTTTAAGCTGTCAGGGTGAAGCATGCAGCAGAAAATTCAAAAACCACTGGTCTACCAGCATAAAATGGATCTTTTAATCAATTTTCAAGACATGAAAATGATACCATGAAAAATTAATTCTTTAATATTAGGAATTTTGACCTGGGCACATTAGAAATCATCAACCAAAACTTTCAGCATTGTTTTCTCCAGTTTTTAAATGATTCTGACAGGCTGTTTGTGTTGAAGGGAGCGATATATAATTTACAATGTAAGTTTATGTTAAGTTGGATCCTTAGTTTGTGTCCATTAAAGTTCACTTTAGTAATCAATACCCAACACAAGGGTAAAAGCAACTTATTAATTAATCACCAAACACGGCATGTTGCCAAAAGACATTGGTCATATAATAATTTCTACTGAGTGACTAATCAGACCAGTTTTTTTCTTATATAAAAGATTTTCCAGGTTAACTTTTACCAAGATTAGCTTTGGCACAAGGCCATAAAACATTGGGCACTCAATGATGATTGAACTTACTACTCAGTAGAAATGATCTACAAGTCTAGCTGGTTAATCATTAATACTGTGATGAGGGGTTAACAGGTCAATAAACAGAGACTAATTTATACACCCACATGACGAGATCACAAAAACAGGTGTGGTTAGTCACTCAATAGAAACAGTCACCTGACCAACATCTTTTGGCAGCATGTTGTGTTGAGTGTGAGTGTGTTTTGATTCATTAAAAAAAGTGATAAATGAAAAGATTACTTCTGCCTTTTGTTGGGTGGTGATCACCAAGAGTCCAAATTTAGAATAAACTTACACTAAATTGTGTCCCTCGCCTGTACACACACCAAGATCCAATTTTGGGAGGGAATTCAGAAGAAAAAAAAAAAAAAAAAAGTGTTTTTCTAGACATAAGGAGTAAATGTTTAAATTTTCAGCCCACAAATACAAAAGCCAGCCAGATCAACTTGAAAACTGAAGAAACATATGTTGACAGTTTCTAATGCATCAAACTGAATTAGAGACCCTGCAACAGTTCATGCCCAAGGGTAAAAGAGGCTAAAACAATTTTAAAAACTTTTACCAAGTTTACATAACTTCGGAAGCTTTGTAATTCCTACAGATTCTGCAGATAAAATCAACTCCAAACTAAAAAAATGACAAATATTCTAGATATTTTCATCATTTAAAAATAATTTCATAAGAATTTGAGAAAAATTAACATCATCCATAATAATTGGACAGAATACAAAAATGATGAATTTGAAAATATTGTACAAATTATATCATCAAGTTTTGTTAGAAGAAGACTTTGAAATAGGTCTAGTGATGATCAATAAAAAGACTGGAAAAAGAAAGGGGGTGATCAATTAATTAGTTACTTCTCTTGCCTTATGTTGGGTGGTAGTCACCTAAAAAGTCCCATTTTTTAAAAACATAGGTAAACACTGTCAGGCACAAGTTACATGACCAATTTAACAAAAAATTACATTGTAAATTTAAACATTCAGTAAGAACTTATTTTGGCAGAGAATTAAAAAAAAAGTTTTTTCTTCAGACACAAGATGTAAAAGGTCACATTTTCAAATCATCTAGCTCTATTGTACAGAGGTGTGACACATACATAGCCAGCCAGACCAATTGAAAAAACTTGAGAAACCTATAAAGAATGAATCCGGAGGAATGAAGTTGGGGGGGGGGATGAAAAATGAATCTAGGGGAATGAAGTGATAGGGGAAGTGAATCCAGAGGAATGAAGTGTGTGTGTGTGTGTGTGGGGGGGGCAAATACATTTAGAGGGGTGAATGAAATTTGATAAGCAATTGACTTCATTTACTCCGATATCAATATATTTCTATACTCAAAAAATTGATTTTGTCATAAACATATACTATAAGAAAGCAAAAATTCAATTCTACATTTAAAACTGTAGTTTGCGAACAAAAAAATTTAAATGATTTTTCTGGTTTAATTTTTCGTCATCCCCCTTCCTTTATATATATTGTTTGGATATTTGGAAAACATGAAAAACATTTGAGTAATGAGTTAATTTATGCTTTTTGATTATGATACTAAATGAATTATGTGTAGAATTCTTAACACAACACGACATGATCAAAAACATAAGGAAATAAAGTTGAGGATGGAAGAAATAAAGACTTGGGGGTGAATGACACTGAAATAGCTCAACTCTTAAATTCATAGACTGCTTGTAGCTGCTGTGAAACTATTCAATAAATCGGATAAAATTCAAAGAGAAAAATGGAACTCTTTTATGAAATAAAATAAGGATGGAATAAAATAACCAAAATGTGCAAGGGTAGTACTTCAACTGAAAGTTACTCCCCTTGAATTTTTTTTTTTCAACTTCAATGATTTCAAGAGTCAAGATGCACTGTAACTTACCATCTGTTCTGCTATTTGCATTGTGTTGGTCATCATTGTTTCGTTGGTCCTCACTAGACACCCTCCGACTGCTGTTGCTACTGCAGCTATTATGGTGACTGTTTTTATAATCATCCTGGGAGCCTGACGTTGAAAGTGACGTAAAGTTTTTGTCATAATTCATTTTTTTCTGCTGCTGTCCAGAGTCTGTGTTCTTCTCGGACAGAATCCGTCTGTCGTTAGTGTCTGTTGAGTTAGAATTGAGATCATTGTGGTATCGTTTTGCTGCACGTGTTTTCTTACTGCGGTGGACTGTTGTGCTTACGTTGGTTAGGCTGTTGTTGTTGTTGCTACTACTTGACCGTTCTGTCACATCATCTTGGTGGTGGTGATGATGTTGGCTGTGGTTGTGGTGATGGTGGTGGCCAGATGAAGAACTATTTTTTTCTTCATAACTTGATGCCTTAAGATTATTTTGGACATGCAAATCCCGAGAGTCTTTCTCTGGCATATTTGCTTTATTTAAAATATTTGACTTTTTATTTGTGGCTGTAGTAGTAGTAGATGTAGTAGCATTGCTGTTAGCCATGGCTGCAGTGATAGTGTTGGTGGTGTTAGAATTTGTCGGAGTAGCATTTGCCGTGGAGATTGTTGTTGTGGTTGCTGCTGAACTGGATATGTAAAATACACTACTGAGTTTTTTAAATAAATAAATGACCGTCTTAAATGTCCACCGTTTGTTGGTCCGGTGGTGTGAGTGGTCGGCATGGTGATCGGAACGCTCTGCAACTGATCGCGTAGAACACCGGCTGTCTGAAGAGGGGGAAGGCAAGGAAGAGGTGGGTAAAGGAGAAGAAAGAGAAGAAGACGAGGAGTAGAGTGAGGAGGAGGAAGAGGATGAAGAAGAGGAGGAGGATAATGAGGTCTTAGATGGGATGGATGAGAGTCCGGTGATATTTTTCAAGTCAAATGCCTTGCCTTTCTCAAACGGCTGGGTGCCATTCAGCACCTTCAGTTTTCGCTTGAGCGAGTCCGCCACACAGATGCGCTTCGCCTCAAAGTAGGCAGCAATAAAGACGCACACGGTGAGCACAATGATTATACAGAGGAAGGCATAGTAGAGTCCCATCTCCCAGGAGGGACGGGGCAGGGCAGCTGCACATTTTGCTAACATGTAGGGTGGCACTGTGGCCTGCAGCGTATAGTTCATAGGTGGGCCCAAGCTGGTAAAGATGGTGAGGACCCGACGAATTCGTGACATTGTGAAGTCTGGAGTGAAGCTGGAATTAGATAAGGAGACTTTATAAGTTGATGGGTAAGTAAAAATGTGTATTTTTGAAAGCTAAAAGTTAACTTTAACATGAATTTACAAGAGTCTTGAACATTGACACATCCCCTTTGAAACATCTGATTTGATTTCATCAAACTATTTATCCATGTGATTTACTAGTATCAACAATTTCAATACTGCGACCATACTTGAAGTAGAAATTGATTTTTTTTCGTTTTTATTTTTTGCAGGTAAGAGAGTGTTAAGTTAAATTAAACAATGAAACATGAATATTTCATTTTTGTTTTGATTTGTTTAAAAATAACTTCTAAATACAAGAAACAGAAGGGCCCATAAGGATTGTTAAACTCTGGGACCCAATCAGTGTTAAAATTGGCACTGAACAGTGTCAATTTTTTTGTGCTTTATAGGTTGAGTAGCAAAAACGTTAACATCCTTTGGCACTGAATGTGTTTAGTTTTAAAATATTTGGTTATTTTAATATTCATTTTTGACAACTTTGTATCATAAAAGTCAGTAAACTCGGGTAACATTAACAGCTCTTGAGATACCAAGAACCATATCTGACATATACTGAGATATAAGATACAGATAAATACAAGTAAAAAACTGAAGGGAAATGCTCGGATATGAAAGTAAGTAAAAACAATTCTATAAATATCCTAAAATTGGAGAAAGAATGATTTGGGAGCTACTCACGCAATATCTATTTTTTGGCTGCCATTTGGGGGTAATTCAAAACCTATACAGTCGAGCACTTTGAAGCCGTATCCTTCACAGGGGGAGGAATTGATGCTGAAGCCATGGACATAGAAAGGCAACTCTCCTGTATTCCGCATTGTAAACATTCTTTTCACGGTAAAATGGGGCAATGAATTTTTACCCTGTTTTTTTTCTGAAAAATAATTTTTTTCCTCAATGGATGATATACAGTTAAACATGTGGATTAGATCAAGATCACATTGTCAGCAAATTGGCACAAACACACACAGATTATGGTTTAGTACTTTTTGTATTGAGAGTTTTTCCAGTGATGATAATATTAGTTAGACCATGTCTAAAGAAACTGAAATTTCATTACAGTTATGGCTTTAGTATGTAAAACAAATATATTTTCAGCAAAAATTAAACAAATATCTCATACAATGATCAACATAGATATCAAATATTTGAAAAATATATAGCGACAGTGATTTCTTTAAAGTGCAAGTTATAATTATGTGTGAGTGTTTTCTGACTGTTCTCATCTTGATTCATCCGAACGCAGTGTTTTGGACATCGTACTCTATGGCCATCTTCAGGTGGGTGTTATGGTTGGTGATTACTCCCTGAAGAAAGCTGTAGGCTACATTGGACAAAACATTGAGTTCAGATAATGAACTGAGATGAGGTCAACATTTCAATAACACTTACATGTAATGATAAACCTTCATCCAAAAAAAATTTAGACAGAAATTATAAGTTATAAACAAGTAAAATCAGCTTACTGATAAACAGCTCACTATTTATGTGTATATGCTTCAGTAGTAAAATGAGTGGTCAGTGTATAAATACACTGTGGACCCGTTATAACACAGAAGCCGTGGTCCATCATTTCCTGCAACCTTACAAGGGAATCCGCATTGTAACGTACTTTCCATTTTTACAAACCTTAATGCAAGTTTCCCCCCCAACTACTTCAAGACTGTCCCCTCATAATTTGTGCAGAAATGAAGAGAAACCCTCGGTGGTCAGGGTAGTGTTAGGCCAGTAAGGCAGGCAAACAGAAATGAATATTGAGATTTTAAAAAATCCTGATTACCTCACTACAAAGTTACATTTTGACAACACACACACACATATATATATATATATATATATATATATATATATATATATATATATATATATATATAGCAAGAGTCTAGAGTAGGAGTTTGACAATATATTAGTACTCTTTTCAGGAACAGATGAGAAGAGCAATGAATTCCATTTATTCACAACTGAAATGTTCAGGTCATTTCCTTTTTACAGTTCCATAATTCTATGCAACTGATGGCCAAATTTAACATTGATTGACCCAGTGAATAACTTTTTTTGAGGGTTTTTCTTTCGTTTTTAGCTATTATACTGAAAGCCAAATTAAATGTTTTGACAATTAGGGTTCATGCCCAAATTGTGTTATAAGTGATTCTGCATTATATTGAGCTGTGTTATTATAGGTCTGCATAATAATGAGAAGCCAAAAGAGCAGACGAAAATGACTATTACCCTTTCACAGTCTAATGCCCCATGTTACTTTAGGTGGCATTATTTCAAGGGTTTCTAAATCAGGGTTTTTTAAATAATACACTGAAATATTCACGTGCTTTTGCTGCTAACTAATTTCCGACAATCTTGTGAGAATAGAATGCATTGGACATCAAATAATCCTGTTAGAACGAGTTCCATTACCGTATAAATATCTTATACAGTCAAACTAAGATATCGAACAAGAATTTTCAAGTCTAACCCATTTTAATACTTTGGGGTCTATTTCAACACTCATACACCCAAATAATTTATCAGAGGAGATAGTAATTAAATGCTAATCATCAAGAAGTATTACTAATTTATTTGTGAATTTGTATAAAAATCTGGATGCAATCAGATCTTTGAATTTAATGTTCATTCAAGTCACATCATAGTGGGTTGTCTAGTTTCTTATAAAACACCAATCTTCATTTAAATCAATTTTTTGTCTTTGACTTCATCTCTAAGGATTTATTTAAAGAGAATGTTGTGTTTAAGTATCAGCCAAGAGGGTAATAAAAACAAGTGAGTTACTTTTCAGATTCATTAAATGGAACAACCATAGAAGTGAAATGCTAAATCCAAAGAAAGTTATATCATAAGATGGCTGCCTCCTTTTCATAAAAGGTTACTACCTCTTCTACGAGATTATCTGCGAATAACATATTTACGCACCTTACATTCCTTATACGCACAAACAATTTACACAAAGAACATACGCATTTGGATAGGAACAATTTAAGAGGATTAGAAGGGAAGAACTGTGTGGAAAGCAGTGTACTTACTATCACAGTTTTTTAAATGTTTTTCAGTCATTTCAAAAGGTAGAGGAGCTTGGGAGCCTGCCTTTCTATTACTGAATCTCATTTCTCCTTGGCCACCCTGGCCCTGGACAACCAGACTGTCAATAATTGTCAGGTTGTTTCTGAAAGAGAAAAGTTCATTCAACTAGTATTACAACCTGCAATGATAATTAGCAAAAAGAGCTTGCAGTTGAAGTAGTAATCATAGCATAAAGCCAAAAGGTCATGGCCACTACAACAAAATGGAAGAATATACATCTACTCATATAGTGAACAGTAGGATTTTTTGTTTGTTTCTTTTGGTAACAATGGACTCTTCCACTTAAAGGTAATTTTTATCTACTGCCCACCTTTTGAAACGATGGACTCTTCCACTGAAATGAATTCAGTAGTCCCCCCCCAATCAGAAATTCAGATACAACCCTGAATTTTTTCACAGGTATCAACTAGTGGTTGTATATATATATATATATATATATATATATATATATATTACAAATTATGAAAAAGGATTTAATTTCAGGTATTGTGTACATCTTTTCAATAAATTGAAAATATGAAACAGAGAACTCAGGTTCCAGTAGTTTTTAGTCATACTGGTTAGCTTCATTACTGAGCAAACAATACAGTCCTTTAGAAGCCAGACTATAAAACTCCTGATTGCCTTTCCAGCTAAAAAAGGGAAAATAGGGAGGTACCATTATTCTATCTCCTTCCTTGATAGATCTAATTTTTCAGATTTTTATGACTGCCTGTCCCACAACACGATTTTTTTTCCTGAGTGCTTACATCTAAAAAGTATAGAAAATGGCAATTATTCTCTTCTAACTTTGCTTTTGTGCCCAGGAGATAAAATTGATGAGATGTAATTATTTTATGTGAATAAAAATGTGCAAATTTGCCCATTGTCAAAATAGATTTCAAATCATCATTGACCTGGTAGCAACAACCAAGTTTGAAGGGAATAATTGACATTTCTTATACTTTTTAAACATAAGCAGTCAGAAGATAAGACTTATTACCAAGCAACAAATAGAAAAATAATGTTGGATTTTGTAGTAATTGTTCCACTTGCTGTATGAAATTCATATGCAAATGTAACCATATTTTCAGACTTCACTCAAGTTGTATTGTCCCTCGGGTAATAGGGGTTCTATATCCCTGAGGAGTATCCATGATTTATATCCTTTTAAAACTCAAATTTATATTGAATTACTCTTGATTCCGTTTCAAGGAAAACCCCTAAGGCACTATTCATTTTGAAATTCCAGAAGAGGTTGGATAGAGGTTTAAGAAACTCAAGACAACCAACAATACCTGGAGGTTGATTGCTGAATGGAAAATCAATGTACTTAATTTTCAATCTTTTGTTTTGACAATACAATCTCTTATTCCTATCTTTGATGTTAGTACAATGTTTTGGCCGACCACTCTACAGCCTTTTTCAGGTGTAATATCAGTAGGGAAAGAGTCTTCATTTTACTGTCTCTTCCTCTTACATATCTCATGGATATTGCATATTACACCTGAATTAGCCTGTAGAATGAATCAACCAAAACATTGTGTTGACATCAAATATGGAAAATTGGATCGTCCAAACAAAACTTGGAATATTAATGATGCTTCTCAAAGTTATAAACAATGTTTTTTTTTCAATGATAATCACTGTACTGTACCTAATTATGATTAATGATGTTCTGGAAAGATCATCTTTTGGTCGAAATCCCACATGAAATTTTAGTTTTTCTCCTGGTTTAAGGAGGGCTGTTATTGTTTCTTTATGTGGTTTGATTCCCAGTGTGCTTTCAATGTGTTTGTGGTATCTGTGGATATCAGAAGTTGGCTGAAAAAACAAGGCAACAACATGTATAGACTTACACATGAACAGACTGTGATAGATACTGTAAATTACATAAAATTTAAAAGGAGAATTTTGAGCAAGATATTTTGGTCAAGTATAATGCAATTTATGGTATGTACAGACTCAAATGGAGACAAACTGATAGATACACCAACAGACATGAAAAGACAAATAAATGGGTATATATAAATATTGATATGAGCTGATTGCAGACAGAATGTATAGATATGGATACCATTATACTTCATGATATTATAGACTTGGATATGATTAGATTGTGATAGATACATATGGACTTGAATATGGGTAGACTTTGATACTAACAAAGCACAATCTAATCATGAGATACATTATAGGCTATCAAATTCTGTTTCTTCTTTCTCTACAAACCATCATTTTTCGTAGACTTTAAAATTCTCAAGGTTTTATACATTTCTAGTTCCATTAATGTCTAAATTGAAAATTTTCCTTTTCATGTTTTCCTCATATATATATATATATATATATATATATATATATCATTCAACAATGTGCCTTTTTTTCATTCTATGCTTATAATACACTGTTACCAAAGTCCATGGGCAATTTTGAATTTTTATAACTTTTGTTCTATATATGATAGAATTAATCTATGAAGAACATTAAGAAGCCAGATACACAATTTTGAATAGAAAAAAATGATAATTGTTGATCACATGGAGAGAAAAAGAAAAAAAAAATCTTCTAATTACTTTTTTTTCAGAGTTTTTATATAACCATACCTAGAAGAGAAAATAAACAGTGTTTTCTAGATGGCTGAGCTAAAATCTGTCACCACTGTCAAAACAAGATTTGAAAACCATTACAACACAAATCGTTTTCATGGATTAATTCTTTTATATACAACAAAAGTTATGAAAATTCAGATTTGTACAGGGACTTTATAATGGTTCTATATTAACTTTCATCATTTTGAAAGTGATGCATGGTTCGATAGTTTTACATAATCTGAATTCTTCGATAAATTTTTTCATTTGATTTCAGACTAGTTTTGCTTTCATCATTATAGTTATTTGAAGTAGTATTAAAAAAACAAAACCTTTAGCAATCCGCATCCTTTCAAAAGGGTCAAAATTTTCTGCACTTATGTTACAGGTTTTCAAAGTACAATGTGTGTGTCCATGTAAAACTGAAATTGACAAAATGGACATGAAATTCAAAGACTCATTTGGCATCTAAGTTGCTGGCAGTGGCAGGATTAATGCTAGTAAATGTAGTTAGCCTACCAAGTGCTGAATATTGAACAGTACTTTGCTGAAATAATAAAGGAGGAGAATAAAAGTGAAAATTGGGAAGTACTAACTGTTGAATAGGACTGTTCCAAATCTGGTAAAATAAAAATTTCTCTGTCATCTGTTTCTATGTAATCTGACAGGTCTGACGCGAGCCTACAATACAAAATGGAAAAGGCAAGATCATAAAACATTTTTTGTCTATAGTTTTGAGAAGGGTCATTAATAATCCAAGAGTTTTTCATATGATTGAACTCTTGCTGCTTGTATTGTTAACATGGCATTTCGGCTGATCCATTCAAGCAAACCCTCTTGGAAACTGAGAAAAATATAAGTAGTAGTATACATCAACATGTCTGACTTATAAACTCAGCTGACAAGTGCCGAGTTGAACTCGATGTGGCTTCTGCTACTCATCAATGGTATGGTATGGAAATCCAAGCCTAATAAGGAAATAAAAGGAAAAGAAAACTCCAGAATCCTATGTTATAAGTATTGCTACCTTCGAGAGAAAAAAAATTCCATTCATCACCATCACATTTGGACAGTATATCTGGAAAATGGATCGGCCAAAACATGTTAAGAACACAAACAACAAGAGAGAATTCTATTGTTTGAAAAAAACTTTGATTCACTTTATCTTCATTTTTTTTGACGTTCATTGGAGGTAATGTTTTATATATCATTAAGCATTTTAGTATTATTCTTTTTGTTAAATATTTATTATTAAGGCGAAATCCAAGCCATACAATCATATCAACAATATAACAGTGTGCCCAGACACGTGTATCAGGATTCAAAGAGTCATTCAAGTCTCAACGATATTCAATTAAAATTGAAAAAAAGTCAAGTACATGAGTGATAATTACCTGTTGCTCATAAGATCCACAATGGTCTGTGGATTGGGGTAAACTGGCAGGGCAAGTATTTGAATTAGCACCGGCACATCTCCAGGGTTCTCCACTATGAAGTCTGACATCTACATAAGAAAAATTAGGTTTATGATGACACAGACATCTTCCTTTTTTCACGTAGAAATGTTTTTGATAAACATTCACATGAATCATTTGGGATCAGCTAATGGATCTTTGTTATGCATTTTGTTACTCTGGCAGTCGATCAAGTAGTTATTCAAGACAATGGCGATGAAAGCAAAAGTGATTGCCCTGAAGAGGCTGACAAAATAGATTGCTAATCAATTAAATTTTCTGGAAAGGCAGGCCAAGTAACAAGGAAGAATTGGGAAAATTTTTTCAATCAAGAAATTAGAAAATTTGTGTTTTTTCCATAAATTTACATATTAACTCATGCTTGCACAGAAAATATCTTCAAAATGTCCCACTGAATTCCAATGACATTCCGTGGAAAGGTGGGCCATGGATCAAGGAAGAATTGATCAAATTTGGGGGCGGATCCAGTAATCTATTTTACAATCTATAAATGAATAATAATGATAATGGCGCTGGCAGAGGTAAGCACTCTGAATGCTTCCTAGACAAATAGATCAAATATAAGAATTTTTCAAACATCTAAGTGAATTGAATAATTCAATATTGAAAGTTCTAGGTGTAAAATGATCTTTCTGGATCCGTGAAAACTCCACAAGGAAAAAAGAAAAAAAGGGAAAAAAAGAAAAAAAGGGAAAAAAAGAAAAAAAGGGAAAAAAAGAAAAAAAGGGAAAAAAAGAAAAAAAGGGAAAAAAAGAAAAAAAGGGAAAAAAAGAAAAAAAGGGAAAAAAAGAAAAAAAGGGAAAAAAAGAAAAAAGGGAAAAAAGAAAAAAGGGAAAAAAAGAAAAAAGGGAAAAAAAGAAAAAAAGGAAAGAAAAGAAAAGGATTATCCATTTTTCTCATGCCTTTGTTCTCTTCCTTATTCCTTCCTTAGTTGCCCATCTCATCCTCTTATCAAACTATGTTATCTTTCCTTTATGTTTTTACTGAAAGCATAACATTCGAATGTAGGTTAGAATATAGATTTTTTACAACGTATGTTATTTTCTCCTTCAGTCTTTGTTAATTCTATAAGTGCACCTAGAATAATTTGTTCCAAAAAATCCCATACTTTTCAAAAACTTTATTGATCAAGGTCTTATAATTGAAAGGGTTTCTTTCTGACTTATACTCAGTTATATTAATTTGTGCAGCAATAGCTTACCTATAGATCAAAACCCACACAACTCAAGTTATTCCTGTATTTTCAAATTGTGAGTTAGGTTGGGACAATACTTACAGACATATTTCCAATCTGTGTGAGAGGAAATTTGATCTTGCACTTTCTAATCAGAGCTGGCCAATGGAGATGTGCCTGCGCTGAGAATAAGAAACCACGCACTTGATTTGTATCCAGTTCAATTGTTACATTTGCTCTGAAAATAAAGACAAACCGGTCTGGTTAGTCACTCAAAAGAAACCAACAAGTTACCAATATATTTTGGCTGCATGACGTGATGAAGGTGATCAATTGAAAAAATTGGAAAAAGGGCTGAACAATGAATAACTTCTCTTGCTTTTTTGCTATAAGTTTAAAATCGGAAAAAAAAAAGAAGCTATTGTGAACACTGTAAGACACAAACTAGTGTCCAATTTAGCATAAACTTACATTGTAAATTCACCCCCCCCCCCCAAAAAAAAAAAAAACTGGAAGGATATTTTTATAGACATCAGGAGTAAATGTTTGAATTTCTAAAATGTTGAATTCTAAATGGAGAAAAAAAAATGTCAAAGACAAAAAGAAAAGTGATTTTGAAAGCAGGGCCCATGCCCCACTTACTAGGGTGCAATGTGAATTACACAATTACAAATTTTACAAAAGATTTTATAGTAACTAAGACTTCACTCATTAATTTAGAGAGAGCAAAGAAATGAGAATTGTATTGTGACATTTCACAAAAATTACAAATACGGGTCCTAAAGTATCAGTATTTTTTCTAGCTGCTATAATCTATTTTAAAGGAGCTATTTTCCAATCAAAGTATTTCAGAAGTTATAATTGATAAAGACCATTATGAAGGTAAATTCTATGATCCATTTTGAAACTTCATTTTCTTCCTTCCTTGTAAATAAAATCTCTAAAAGAGTAAAACTTCCACTGAAATTGATGAGATTTATAGTTTTTAAAAAAAAATTTACTACTATAGTTTAACCCAGTTCCATCTGCACTGTGGAACCAGTGCACAAAAGATTTCAAATTCTGTAGATAGTTTGCAGTTTTTATTGACAGAAATATTGATTCACCATGTCCAATTCAAAAATGCGTATACATTTGCATCACAGGAAAAACAATTTTGCACAACATAAGAATGTTGCATCCACTGACTATAAAAAATTAGAAGGAACATAGGAAGTTATAAGCTACCATTCCAAAAAATTAATTGGATTTCATTTTTTTCTATCTTGTTCAATTTATTAGGAATTGCTTTCAAAAAACAAAAATAGAATTTTACTGGTGTGCCCACGTACCACTGAAGGGGAAAGAGAATTGTGTCCATACTACCAGAACATAATCTGAACAAAAGTCAATGCATGGATGCATATATAAAGAGCTTTTAGATGATAACACTTACGTGCTTTGATCCACTCTGGCTACACGATCCCACTTTTGTTGAAGATGTGTATATAAATATTGGTCTGTGTCAGCAACTTCTCTGTCTAAGCCCAAACCTAGTAACCATTGGTGACCGGCTGAAAATTAGGGGGAAAAAAAAAAGAAAAAAAAAAAAGCTGTTAACACGAGTAAACCCTATTACAAAAGATTGAAAACTAACTAATTTTAAATTTGCAGAAACCAGTTTAAGTTAGACACAGTATGTTTCAGATAAACTCCCTTATTCATATTGGGGAATTCAAGTAATCAATCAAAGGGAGAGACTTCTGATTAAAATTACTTCCCATGCATGAAGTTTAATGTATGGTAATGAAATAAAACTTGATATTTGGAGACCAGTCTTGAGCTCTGTTTCACTACCAAGAAACTTCCCTTGATGGTTATACTGTTAACATAGAAATAGACAATATTTACTACTCTAGGGAATGGTCTCAATTGAATACAAGGAGACAACCATGATATAATGAACAAATGGTTAACATTTATCCTTGGAGTTTTAAAACTTCATTTTCTATTGATATTCATTGGTGGCATTATTGAGTACATGTGTTTGTATAAAGATTTGACATATCAATATCATTTGAAACTTGAGTTACTTACCTGGTGTGTATGTTGGTAATCCTACATAGCAATCTTCTTTACATCCTCTTTTTGCATCAAAATATATCCTACCAATCTGAAATAATAAAATAGACAGAGTATGAGAGCTAGCAATGAGAGAATCTCTTTAATGAGAGTATGCACCAACAAAAAAGATCTAAGCCTGTAGTCAGATAAATAGTAATACAGGTGTCCCTTTATATATATATATATATATTTAGATGTAGTACAGAGGAGATATTGCGGTAGAAATTAATGTAAACAAGCTTAAAAACATTACGAGACCTTGAGTGGAAAATTTTTGAACAAATTAACTGCAGTATACCGGTACTAAGCTTCAGTTATCAAAGAATTGGTATTGAATAGGAAAAAAAGGAGTAGTATGTAAGTATTCCAAAAAAAGATAACTCACTCTGTTAAATTTTTGAGGTTCCAATAACACTTGTCCATCTGAGGGTGGCCGGTAATAGAATCGGATGTCTGCAGGTCGAAACACCACTTGTGTAACTTTCATGTAATCTTGAAATGTGCTGTGGATTTGTAAGATCTTGTATGGAATTTTACCCTGAAGAACAACAAAGCAAAATTTTAGGATTCTCACTATACTTACTAGAACTTCAGGATGGGGTTGTCAAATTGGACTAAAAGGGGATAATCAGTGCTTTATCTCCGAGATTCATCCAACACAGGCATTGGAATAGCATTGAATCCAGAAATCAAGAGAGTCTGGAGGTAGAGGTTCAATACCAGCCAAAACTTTGATGCTATTCCAATGCCCATGTTGGGTTGACTTTCAAAGAAAATATGAAATAAGTAAAAGTTTACTTACTGGATACACTTTATCAAAAATAAGTTTTTCCGGAATGGCATTTAGACTTCCTTCTGCAGTCCTCAATGACACTGGGATATAAAGATCCTGGGGAAGGAGAAGAAGAAAAAAGAAAAATTTATTTATTTGGCGAGAAGCTGTGTACTTAATGTTACAAAACTACAAAATATATTATTACCCTTGAAATCAATACATCTTCACAATTAAAATGCAGGATCCAAAGATGAAATGTTATGGATGTATTTTATCAGATGAGTGCAAACAGATTTTAATCTAATTTCTTTTTGCACTTTGCTCTTAACAGAGTTAACCCATGAACTGTAAATGATGAGAATTACTGTCATTGCAATATGATGACTTACTCTATTGATTGACAGCAACTCAGTTTTGTTAGTCAAGGCTTTTACTTTGCAATAGATAACTTATCAGTCATTTTAAGGGGCTACTAATTCAAGTTTTCAAAATAATGCACTGAAATATTCATGTACCGGTGCTGTGAACTAATCTCGTACATTAGTGTTGAAACAATATGTAATCATCAAATAGTGCTGTTAGAATGAGTTAAAATAGGAGTTTACTAGATAACTTTTTGTTGGAAGGTCAACACAAACATCAAAATAAAAAGAAAAAGATTCTCACTTGAAATTGTGTTACAATATAAACTTCTCCCGAGAAGACACCTTCATATGGGGCAGCAGTGACATTGACACTGAACACAGCAAAGTGATAAGGTTTTAATATCAACTGAAAGGAAGAAGATAAGTTCACTCATCAGATCTTTTATTTCATTGATGTTGAAAGAAACTACCCAAATAAACTACAGGAAAAAGCAAGAGAAATTAAGCACACATCTCCACTTAGTCAATGCACAATAAATAGGAAAATATGGCTAGAAATTTGCAGAACATATGAGCAATAGGTGGCGCATATATATCAGCATAATTTTGAGGTAAAATACCACTATTGTTCTATTCATATGATTTGAAGTGAAAAGTGTGTTTTCTTTTGTAAAATCATGAAGTTGTACTAAAAATTCTGAAATCCAAGATGGCCCCCATCAGACGACGTCATGCAAATAAGATTTTTTTCCAACATAAACCTTTTGTCATACTGATCATTTCATTTTTATACAGCAACCCTCTATGATGAACCATTCTCCTTCTATATCCCTTTGAAACAGTCAAATTTACAAAATTCTTATAAACCAATTCTAATGGCACAAATACAACACTGACTCACATCATGACCAAGGAGAAATGGTTTAAGTACAAATCTCGCTTGATACCTATTCCTTATTTTCAATCTATGCTTCTTCCTAATGATCATAGAATGTCTGGGATTAGTGATAAAAAGCAGCAGAGATAAAATGAAAGAAATTATTGGACAACTCTCCATCTGAAAAATCCAAATAGTTTTACATTAAATGGATGTTGTAAACCAAAAGTTAGAGAAACAGACAAAGTATTCCTTGGAATTTTAAATGGTCATTTATTTCTCATGAGGAAACAACCCAATGTTAGTATAGTAATAGAGAGAGAGCCTTTTTTGCATCGTAATGTTTCAAAACAGTTTGGACACAATTGTAAAGTATAATTAAACTAATACACCAGTTATCTCACTAATAAGAAAGTTTTATGCTTCTGCATATGTATTTACAGTAGTCCACTTTAATATGTGGGGGATATGTTTCTAAACCCCAAACAGATAGTACCAAACTGTATATTATGTTTTTTCTTATACATCCATATCTATAATAGAATTCAAAAAATACATACATACACACACACATATATATATATAAATATATGTGTAGATGAAAATGACAATTGGAAGGTCACATGAAAAACTCAAGACAGGAGCTGCTTCTCAATTTTTAATTATTATTCTATAGTTGTTGGATCACTTCACATCTAATACAATCATATACGCACACACTGGTAAAGTTCATATTTAACACAGATGCATTCCGAGAAAAATGGACTATCTGGGAACAAAAGTAGGTGAAGTTCCTACTTGGGATTAGGATCGTCCAAAGTTGGAGCTTCGCTTGTTAAATTGAATTGAATGTAATTTAAAAGAAAGCTAAGATAAAACCAAACAAGTTATCTAAATGTGTGGTAGGACACCAACCCAATAACAGAAGACTTCTGTCAATCTACCACACAAGATGACTATCTTATTTCTTATAAGAAAATATAACTCATTTGGATTCAGAAGTGAAACTATCTTATCACAACTAAAAAAGTAAATGCTGTGGTCAACTGACAGCCCGTTTTGAAAATGTACGAAACCAATTGGCCAGCGCTGAAAATGAGATATTAAACTTGTATGTGTGTATATATATATATGTTTATGTTTAGGAAGCTTTACAGCTTTAAATGCTGAACATTAAAAAAAAAAAAAGGAGTTATTTTTGTGATACTTCAGTCACTAATTTCACCAATATCTGTTAATGTATTTTATGTCATTTTCTTCAGAGTTTTTTGTTTTACATAGACTTTGTTAATATGGTTTTACGTGTACCATTTCTCTTGTTGGGATCATCAGTTGCTTACCATGTAACCGTTTCAGGGATTTTGAAAATAAAAGAGTTATATTAACATGGCACCCCAGCAATGTTTAAATGCCAACTCCATTTCAGCTATGATTTGAATATATAGCTTGTGTCATACATGTAGTTTGTTATTTTATATAGGGTATTATCAGAATGTATTGTATATGGATATTATTTTATACTATACATCATTTAATTTTTTGAAATAGGGCTTACTCACATGTTACCCCAAAAAACGTATCTAATGACAAGGGACCATCAAGTACAGCAACAAATTATATACATATATATATATATATATATATATATATATATATATATATATATATATATATATATATATATATATATATATATATATATATATATATTAGTAGATTGTGGA
This sequence comes from Thysanoteuthis rhombus, assembly GCA_963457665.1. Taxonomy (NCBI): domain Eukaryota; kingdom Metazoa; phylum Mollusca; class Cephalopoda; order Oegopsida; family Thysanoteuthidae; genus Thysanoteuthis; species Thysanoteuthis major. The sequence goes on along the minus strand of OY735238.1, from coordinate 27,266,485 downwards.
TTCGCTACACAAACTAGCTTGTGTTTCTGCCCTCTTAGGGCATTCAGAAGTGGCTTTATATTATTGATATATTATTATATGTTATACTGCTAGCCTGATTTGTACCACATATACTGTGTGTATATATATATATATATATATATATATATATATATATATATAAAAATCATAACCTATTATTCTATTTAATGCAAAGTTTTATAAACAATAAAAACTTACTGGATCTGTGTCAATATCTGACATATTGTGTAGTTTTGTCAATGTTGTCCCATTGCCTTTTTCAATGCCAAGCAACTGCAAAATACTCCGATTCATATTGCAGCTGAATTCACCTATTACAATCTGGAAAAAAAAGCAGAAGAAGCATAACTGTAATGTACTGAGGATGTAAGATTCATCAATCTGATAAGCAAAATATATGCAATGAGAGCCATAGCGAATTTATTCCAACAAATGAAATTTAAATTTTATTATGATGGAAATTTATAGATATATGAATCCTGAGTTAAAAACTATTTCTATTAATTTAAAAAAAACAAAACAAACATTCCAAATCGACATGATCACTGCCATTCAATATGAGTATGGCGGTCCCTATGAGATCGCACTGTCATGTGTCATCCATGGAGCAGTATGTATGTGGGGGAAAAAACTGTGTGCACAGTCTACTCCTAGTTCAGCAGAGCAAAAGCTGAAACGGCTGCAGGAGAATCTTGTACTTAGGTAATGACCAAGCTCTATCTTGCTTAACCTTGTTGATCTTAGGAGAACCAGTAAATCCAATGCAATTTGGAGCCATTTACAGTTTGGATAAACTGCACATCTATGAAAATTCATTTGCAAAAATACTTTCCCAAAAATGTAACTGAATTCAAGTTTTTATTTTTAGTTGAACTAAACTAAAATTTTTTTAAACTGACAAATTTACGTTATTTGCAATGTAGACGATTTCAACTTGGGATATGCAGGCAGATTAATTGCAAAATGTAGTCTTCTGAATACTGCTAAAAATATGTCTTTCCCCTGAAAAATGGAATGAGGTAGGCACGGTAGTTGAAGTAGGACTTACGTTTACTGGGTTATTGTTTTGTATAGTGAAAGTGATACTGCGCTGCTCTCCGACACCCATCGTGCCAAAGTCTAATTGGCCTTTGAACTTTTCAGGTCGATGGTGGATGACCTAGAACAAAAAACAAGCAAAATGTTTTCTTCAATATCTATTTCATAATATGCCATATACATGTCTATATATTTTGTTAATAACATTTGTCAAGGGAGATAACTATTGAATGATAATATTAGAATAGTCTTACTTCAGTATTTTTTTTTTTTTTGTAAAGGTAAAAAAAAAATCCAGGTTTATTCTGGTCAAACAAAGAAGAAAATACAGAGCAACATATTTTAGATTTTTTTTTTTTCCTAAGTACAATGTAATTGTAAAATCTTTTAAATACAGTCATTTTTTGAAGGTATGAGTAAACTAATCATTTGATAAAATCAACGGACTGAAGATCCCTTCCCACACACTCATTTCATTAGGAATTACATGCAAATAAAAGTTGGATTCTGATTTACATCATGTCAGACCTAGCCTTTTCTCTTTAGAACATACAGGAGTCTATCAACAATGGAGATAGACGATTGAACAATATAACAATAGACTGAAAATTATGTTTACCAATAACGATATGGGGAAGCAGTATTGTGGCCAAGCAGATTTGACATCTGCCTCCCAAACTCCATTTCAGAGATAGGAATAATCGCAAGTATAACTTTATTATATATTTCTTTGCTTTAGCATGACCAAAAACTAACATACGAAAAAGAGACATAGGCTTTTATAAGATAGCTGTGAACCTACCTTTCGTGAAGAGAAGTGTACAACTGTATACAGACACTGATTTTTTTTTCCTCTTATGATTTCTTGTAGGCATAGAATATACATTCGACATTGTCTAGAACAGGGTTTCTCAAAGAATATGGACACATAGCATAGTGTTTACAGAACCAGACAAAAATTACTGCAAGTAATCTGATGGTTCTAGGTTCAATCCCAATAATACTACTAATGCTAAGAGGGGAGTGCGGTCAATATACCCCCGTTGGTTAAATAAAGGGTTCGGTTCATAACTTCCCCATACCTACCAGATGATACCTGATGAAGGCTGTAGAGTACAACGGCCGAAACGTTGTATGAAAAACAACCAAGACGAGGATGGTCTGAATATTAATAGAAATAATAATAATACCTCATCTCAAAAATTCAGAGATAGATTTTAGGTCAGTTAATAGTTTTTATATTTAGTTACCGTCAGATTAAGACATTATATATAGTCCTAGCAAATATTGCTTTCGTAACTGAGTGTGGGGGTTGTGAAAAATTTTATCCTATCAAAAATGGTCACAAATTAAAAGTTTGAGAAGCTCTAGTCAAGAACTATCATGGTTAATGAGCAGAAATTCATGGAAATTCAATGGGTCAAAAAACATTATCTCAAATGTCTGAAAAATTTGACAGAGGATAAAAAAATATCCTCTCTATCCAACAGGTACATCTTTCTCCAGCTCCCTCTAAAAGTACCTTACAAACGCGACATCATTTTATTAGAGGGTGACGCTTACACACTTTATCTATTGTGAGGTGTTGTGCTCACCTTGAGAAGTCCACTGTATACAATGATGGGCACATTGAAGCTTGAAGCATTTGTTTGGATGATTATTTGAGAGGTGAAATGAAGAGATGTAGTATTGGGGTGAAAATGCAAGAGAAATGGCACCAAAGTTTCCTGGGGACGAATTATCACAGGTCTCGAGAAATTCTTTATCTGAAAAAAAATAAAAATAAAAATAAATTAAAAAAAAAAATTAATTTTTCAGGAAATAGGATTTTAATAATAATAAAAAAAAAACATACAACCAAAGGGGGTAAGTATCATTTTTGCTGATGAAATTGTCTTCATATATTTTGTGAATGACATGGGATTTGTCAAGAATCATGTGAAAATCAAAATCCACTGACCCACCTCTGACCTGGGGACAATTTATCAGATACAACACTAAATATCATAAAAAACAGTTCATAGTTCAACATGAAATAGTGGTACCTTGAGTGTTGGTTGCCTGGGCTCCTGAGTGTCAGTATTCAAAAGGCTAAAGTTATATCAAGAGCAAGAAAAAAAGCATTCTATAATTATCCATCTAGTGTATGTGTGCTTGCCACTATCGAATGTAAATCAATCAAATATATCCTACTATAATAATTCACCAAAGGTCTGTCTGTGACAGTATAATTCAGGAAACACACAATATATCGCAATAAAATGGTGAGTACCAATGGGACCCCAACATGTGTTTTCAGCAAGTTATATTTTCAAAATTTATCAAGAGAAAAAAAAAAGAAATAAAAAATAAAATTAAAAAAAGGAAAATAAAAAGGAATTATGAGGCTATCTTACTATAATTAATCTATCTAGCATACACCACACCCACAATATTCATATCTAATGTGATCTAAGAGTTCATGATGATTTTCAGTTGAGGTATGATGCAATAAGTATATAATTCAAATCTTTGATTTTTATTGTGGCCAAAAGCCCTATTTAGGCCTTTTGGCAGGAACTAACTAAAAATCCTACCAGTCAGGAGGGTTTTCAGCTAATAATACTTGATTACCAGAAACATCCATGTCAAATAAGTACAGTTTAGGCAAGAAGTATTCATGTTTCATAACACCTCATTTGAATGAATAGAAAACAACAAATATCTCCAATGCTTTTACTGCCGAGGGTGAACATTGAAAATTTGTCCTCCTCTCCAAAAGCAAACTAGATCTATGGTGAACTTTGGTAGAAGGGTCAATTCAACCTATTACCGCTATGATCAACCGATAGAAAATTCTGGAACTTGAAGTATCATAAAAATTACAGCTGATAGAAAATGTAACAGGAGGGCCCCCAACAGTTAACAGCATGGAATTAGCAAACTGAATTGAAACTCCAGCTGAGACTGTTTGTGTTCACTTACACTGATGCCCTTAGGAAAGGCATGAATCCATTTCTTCTCCCCACCCCCCCAGCTATGGGTAAATAGCAGGGAAGACTATAAGCACTTCAGCCTTTGTAGGCAACCAGTCTAAGAGATTGACAACTTTGAATTCAAACTGAAGAAAAGTCCAACCCCTTATCCATCAAAGACCATCATCTCCACCTCTCTAGGACACCTTGAATACAAAAAAAAAAAAAGAAAAAAAAAAAAGGTAACTCGGAATTAGAGCCATGTAACTTTGAAAAATAATCTATGTGTATAACATGCCACGCACGTCTAAACTTGTTATCTGTGACATTTGTCAGGGGAGATAACTATGACATGTCCATTGCAGAATAGTCTCATTTATCTTTTGCAAATTCATGAAAAATCCAGGTTCATTCCAGTTGAAAAAAAAAAAAAAAAAAAAGAAAAAAACAAGAAAATATAGAGCAATGTATATATATATATATATATATATATTTTTGATGGCATGGGTAGACTAGTAATAAAGAAACATGCAAAAAAAACAAAACAAAAAAAAAAACAAAAAACAGACTGTCTATACCATTGTATTTTTACTAAGTCTCGAAAAACAAAATTTGCCACAAAAGCTTAATGCAAAACAGATTAAAAAGGAAATGACGGAAGTAAATTGGTGCAGGGCAATCACATGTGGCGAAAAACAATGAAATAATCTGAAGATCATTTAAGATGATTTAGTTTCAAAAGTTGTCAGCCCATATCCTGGCATTTGTCTCTGGGTAATTGCACAGGAAATTCAAATCAGTCACTGTAACTATTCTACTCGTCACCTACCAACCTTTTTGTTTAGTCTTACATAACATGCACCACTAACAACAATAAAAAGAGAGCAGGCAGGCCAGAGACACTCAGTGATTAAGATCTTTTGTGTCCATCTCTCAAGGACCAACCAGTCATACTCCAAAGAAACAGTAACAGCTTTTTGGAACATCAACACATAGTAAAAACTAGAAAGCACTCAGAGAGCGCAAACCTCTGCCAACACCATACACTAAAAACTGAGTATGAAAATATTTAAAGAACGAAGGACAGAATTTCACAATGTACAAGTATTGAGTTACTTCCCGTGAAATTTAGATTTGACATTTTTTGATTAACTATTCATTCATTAACTTTTAACAAATTTTTTTAAAAATTCAAAAGAAAAAAAAAAAAAACTCAATCAAATACTACTTTCTGGATCCACCCCAAAATCTTATCACTTCCGTAGCCCATGGCCCACCCTTCCATAATGTCATTGAAAAGCAGAGAGAACTTTCAGAGATACGTGGACAGACAAACAGACAATGGGATGGACAGACAAGAATTGATACATACGAGGGGGTGCTGAAAAGTTCTTGGCCCGACGAAGAAGGGATTAACCTAGAAACAAATTCAGAAATAAGTGCAAGGATCTTGCTAATTGGCACTTTACAATATGAAAACTCTCTTTCCAGCTACAGTGACAAAATGCTGCACAGATTTTAGGAAGTGGGGTTGGGGGAAGGAGGACTGATATCTCTCAAGCTGAGAACTTTTCAGCACCTCCCCTTATACCTCTTCCAAGTTTATAGCACCATAGTGGTGTACTCATGCAAATTTTCAAGGTTGTAGCACTGGAAATTTGACCAGGAATGCCCAGAGACACACACACACACACATTATATATATATATATATATATATATATATATATATATATATATATAAAAAAGTAGAAAAAATCTGTTGCCCTGGTTGGTCGAACCATTTGTGGGTCTATAGTGATAAGAAATTGAATGTTGTCTGTGATCAATTCTACTTAGTTACATTATTTTATGTACAGCAATACCTTAACCATACATCAAAAACCACACAAGGTATTGCCGTACTGTCTTTTTGTCATAACATCTTACAAACTTGACAGAGTTTGTGAAAAGTAATTAAAGAAAGTTGTGACTAATACTATCAACCAGCCACAATAACTGATCTTTTATGGTCTTCCATGAATAAAGATATAGTTGATTCAAAGTAGAATACCTCGAGAATAAGCCTGTCTTTCTACAATGAATTACGAGCCTGTGGCTTTTCTTACTCACACCCCCACAAAGAATTATGATAATGCTCTAGACTAGTGTTCCTTTAAATGGTGAATGATTCATTCAGGAGTGAATCAGATTATTTTAGAGGTGAATGAAACTATAGAGGGGTAAATGAAACGTGGAAGGCTAAATTTACTCAGATATTTATACTTCTGTTCTTAAAAAGGTATTGCCAATAAAGTGGTTGGTTGACTCTTATTGTTTTCAATGATGGCAGTAGAGCAGGAAATTAAATGTTTTCCAAAACGCAGATGGATAGCCAGGCAAGCAGGCAGAACCATTTAAAAACTGCAGTTTTAGTTGGCGGTTTCAAAATCAGTGGTGGGTGAATGAAATTTTGCGATAAAGACTTGAGACAGAGCGATACGGAATAGTTTAATAATCACAGCACTAGACATTATGCGTAACTAGAACAGAAGGGATAGAGAGATACTCACAGAGAAATATTGATGTACTGCAGGAGGTAGGGTGACATTGTATATTACTATAGAGAAATTAAAAGTGTTTGTAAATGCCAGCATCCTGGTTGTATTTTTCACAAATGATCCACTGTAGAAATGGGTGTTGTTGGTATTGTAAACTAACGACCTGTAAACAGAAATAGAAAATCTTAAGAAAAAATGTACACACAGCAAGTTATTTTACAAGGAAGGTATTTGATACCAGTATTTGGGTATTTTGATTAGAGTAACTAGCCAAAGAGAAAATTATCATTGAGTGTGTGGTAAAATTTTGTTGTTTCAATAAAAGTTTCACCTCTTACTGGAAATTTTTCTTGAGTTTATTGAGGAAAATGTGGAACAAAAACAAATTATGTTATTACTTAACCATTCAATAGTTGTTCTTTACATTACAGTATTATAAAAGGTACATGACAATACAATTATTTACAGTTCTGAATTGAGTATTACCATCAACTATTTTTGCAAATTTGAACTTGATATTAGAAAGCATGTTTTATATACATAGACAGATACATAGTAAATTTACACACTAACATTTGATTGGAAAACTGTTCAACAAGAGCTGTATAACTATGTTCATGGAATACATGGATTTTAAAGTATGAATTTCACTATTTAAGCTGAACCTTTTCTTTTCACTACTTATTCTAGCTTATTTGAGGCTGTCAAATCAAAAATGGAAATAAAGCAAATTCATGCAATTTTGTTGTAAGAGTTCAAAAATGGAATGTAAAGCAGTGGAAACTGTTTGAAATATCAATCAAGTATTTGGACAAGGGACGATCAATGGAAGTACAGCTCAAAATTAGTTCCTTAAATTTTAAAACAGAGATGAGAACCTTGAAGATAAGGAGGGTCGTGGACGTCCTGTGATTGATGATATCCATAAGATGCTAACAGGAAGAAAAGTACTTTATTTGCTAACTTTATTTTAGTCTACAAACAGAAAATATTTTGTGGCCTAGAGTATGATTGACTGCCCCCATCATTTGTATTATACAGAAGAAACATGATCTCACTCTACTCATTACCAGCTCAGCTAATTTACTTTTAGTAGTTCAAACTTACCCATGAAGCACATTAACTTGATAAGGAATGGTCAGTTTGTTTTGGCTGTGCTTGTATTTGACCACAATTCTTCCTGACCACTGACGCGGATTTAAGGCTTTTGTGGCTAGAAAAAAAAGGATATAGTATATCTATAACTCTCATACTCATATATAGTGATATAATGCTAAAAAAATTGAAAAAAAAAAGTGAGGGAATACATATCTGTCTTCCAAATTGCTATGTTGATCAACATTTTCAATCTTACTGATTGATAATGAACAAGATTTTAGCATGATGAAAAAATGAAAATAAATAAAAATACTTCAACAATTTAGTTCTATTACAAAAAAGACATTTTCCTGAAATCTAGCATTCAGAACCGCAAAACACGGATAAAGCATGCCTTGTTATGCTTATTGCAATAAAATTTTGTACGAATACTTATCAGCAGTAATATAAAAAATGATATTGACTCTAATGTGGTTAAAAGTTTTCATTACAATTTAAATGTTTTTCAATGACTTGATGATGCTCTAAGATTGAAAACAATGTCTGATGTAGTCTGAATAGAACACATAGCATCAGCTTCACTTTTGTTTCGACAATGTGTGATTAACAAGTTCTGTTGTCTACTGCACACACAAAAAATAAAAAAATAAATAAATAAATGCCCATACCTCTGAATGTGATGTGTGCCACTGTGACTGGCCGCAATATGTCAGGCTGTAATTTTATTGGCCGGAATTCCACAGACACAGCGTCATTATTTGGAGACAGTGACACCCCCTGCAAAGAGAGAAGACATAATAGAAATAGTACATCAATAACCTTTTTTCTTTTTTTTCCTTTTTTACTTATATTTTTCCACTACAAAGAAATACAGAAGGGGAAAAAAAAAACAAGAAATAAAAAAAAAAAAACAACAGAAAACAAACACCCAAGAACCCCAAAACTCAGTAATAATTGGCAATCATTGATGTAATTAACTACATTTAACTACAACTATGTGTAGACATGTGTCTGGGTTAAGCTTTGGTAATATGGATGCAAGTAGATCATTATAGGATGAAGTGAGATATATGCACTGCATAACAAGAGATACTATGACAAATACATATTTAGGTACATATTTTTCACTCGCCTTTCCAATAAAAGGACCAAATGTCTTTCATTATATCTCTTTCACTAAGTCATAAGCTCAACCCAGCAACATTCTCCTTATCACCTTAGCAAGCTAATAATAATTTAATAAAGTTTCATCATTCACACTGAGTTATAGTTATATATGTGTAACTGATGGAAATTTCTGTCATCCTCAGTCAATGGATTTTGAGCTCCTTTCTGGGAATAGCTGCAACTAAACATTAATTGGTCCGGCATAAGTTGACATGACAGTACTAAAAATAGTCCAGAGTGCCTGATGGCTATGGATCATCACTGTGGCAGAGAGTGAGGACAGAGGATACAAACAAATGTTAATTGACTTACCGTTATGTGAACTGGCCGGGAACCTGTGTTGAGCAGATTTAACTGTACTGTTTGGGGCTCATCAAGCGTTCGCAAGATGCCAAAATCTATCATCTCTACTGGAGAATATATACCAGGAGCTGCGAGAAGATATTAAATATACTCCTGAACAAATTTGAAAAAAAAGTTTGAAAAATGCTGGATGATGACTAAAAATGCTGATAAGAGAAAAATATGCTACGATTTGACCAAAATTTTAAAAATTTTGACCCAGAATTTGAATTAAATGTTTCTAAGTAAAGGGTCATCAGTCAAGAGAAAATATCAAAATACATTGCATCAACTCGAGTACATAATAGAAATGCTTATCAGTTACTAAAACTGAAAATTTGATACATTCTAGGAGTCTTCATCTAAGAACAATTGAAGAAATCTGGTTGGGGGAGGGCATACTAGTATGCACCACAATAACTCGACAAGTGGCCATTGTACAAGGCTGAAAATCATCATATATATATATATATATATATATATATATATATATATATATATATATTAGTCAACACACAAGGCAGTGCAGTGTTAAGTTCAAAGTTTTTTTTTGGGGGGGGGGATTAGCTATCTGATAAATCTAATAAAAATAAAAGATCTATAATCGGTAATTCAAATTTAGGTATAGAGTATCTAAAATTGAAATACTAGAAAGCTGTACTTTTGTATGACGGACAGAAAATCTTTTTACAAAGAAATATAAAAGGCTATTATAGTAGGCAGCTCAATACACCATGAAGTTATCTGGTAAAAAATACGAGTCATCATCCACCTATAGCCCTTTGAAAAAATTGAAAAAAAAAAAAACTTGGTCAAATTTACAAAATTTGACTCGAAAGATTTGAACCAAAAGGGCTAACCTGGATGCAGGTTCATCCTTATTTCATTACATTTGGATATGACATAGCTTACACAATACAAAGGAATGGATGCTCGATTGAGGTTAATGCATGATGCAATCATTTCAACTACCAAATATTCTGAGTACAGTGTTGCCACATGACTAATATTGTAGCATAGAATTAATATGCGCATAATTTTCTAAAATATGGTTTTCTGGGGGTATTGATAGTAAGCACATAAAACATTTACCTGAAGTAACCTCCACTTCTACAGGAAGTATTAAAACCCCCTTTTCTTGTTCATGGTTGGTTTTTATTCTTATAAATGCTGTGTGATTGGTTTCCACCCTTCCAATAAAGTTTGCCCGCATTACAGGTTTTGTTTCATATGGAGGGATTTCCTTCAAGGAAAAAGAAACAAAAATTCAAGACATAGAATAGCTGGCATGCAACGGAAGTGAAGTTGTGAAAAATTATTCAGCTACCAGTTGAAATCCAAGGATGTGAATGAGGTATGGAGTGGCATAGTGGTTAGTGGCACAAAAAACGATCTTCCCTCCAAGTCCATTGAGTATAAGAGCCAAATTTGGTTAGGATGCACTCAGATTTAGGTGGTTTCTATAGCGTGACAGAAATACCACAGATACTATCAAATCATACAAGAAGCATAAGATAAAATGCAGGCCCGTATCAAAGATAGATGTTTTAAAGGGCCAGGAAAGGGGGGGGTAGTAACTAAACCAAAAGCAGCTGGATGTTTGGCGTGTGCTGTAAGCTACTCAATGGGATCCAGGGGCAAAGACCTGGAATATTTTCCATTTCCTGGCACCTCACAGCCCAAATACCTTGCATTTTAGCTGTCTTAGATCATAAAATATATCAAACTACAAAAAGTCAGGGGAATCGGGCTGCCCAGCTGGTTATGGGTCTGAAATGGCAGAAGCTTATTTAGTCAATAGCAAACTCTAAAATAGATTTTCACATGGATGCTTTTTTTAAATTAAAAGGAGAATCAAAGTAAAATCTGCTTATATAATGAGCAGTGTGACTTTTTCAGTTTCTCTGTTACCATGGACTCAAAGATAACAATTATGATAGAAATATCTCTTACAATTTGAAACAATGGACTTTATTTAAAAATCATCTCAGAAATTCAAATAGTTATTCAACACTTTCAGTTCTTTCAATGGAGACTTCCGTAAATAGTATTCCTGGGTCACAACTGCTAAATATGGTGATTGTCCTTTTTCCTAGAAGGACTTTACTTCTTATACTTCACTGACGTAACTATATGGCCTAGTTTATCACTCTTATCAGTGGTTTCATGGAAGGCAAAATAATGTATTAGTGTAACAAAAACAAGTAGCTTTGAAAGTTTTACTATAATGTTGAAGTCTTCTTACCCATAAAGTTGTAGTTGCTTCTCTATCCCCAGTTGGGAGTTCTAAGTGTAAATCTCCTGCACTGGAGAACATTCCAACCACCTGAAATAAGTAGAAGAAGGATTTAAATGAGATCCCTAAAAATATGTATCTGACAAAATCAAAATAAATTAAATGATAATAAACAAGTCTGGCTGCTGAAGGGTCAAACTCCAGCCTATATGTATTTGTAACAAATTATTGTAGAATTATCAGTTTGGCTCAGTTGGTAAGAGCTACCTACTTATCACTTGGTCAACAGTTCAAAAAACAAGGATAAACTAATGCTGATTGTTATTATGGTAGAAAAACCAAGTCAACTGCAATTTCCAACTTGGAGTGGAATTTGATAAATGATGTTAACACAACATGGCATACATTCAGACATGCATAACGTTTCATAAAAATATAGGTGGTGATTAGAAGTTTAAAATTGCTCAGGACTTTCATATATAAAGGTTTTTCTGAAGGGTGGAAAAAAATTTACTTGCAGCAGCAATAGCAAACTAATGCCCTCATGCTGGCTATACCATCAGATATCCTTGCTCGGACTTCCCATAACTTGAGTTGCACTAGTCTTGACGTGTGATACGTGAAATTGACTTGGAGGCAGGAAGCACCCAAAAGAGCCTCACTCACTTTCCCAGTCTCACTTATGGCACCTGGTATTCCCAAATAGTCATACATCTAGGTACTCACCAGGCTCCATATTGCAGTGATTGTACAGTAACTGGTGTATCCAAGGTGATTTGGCCATAAACCTTCATAAGCATGAATCCATTTCTCTCGACACTGTTCGATTGCCAAATAACTTAAAAAAAAGGTCTGTCACTGGCATTCCATGATGGTTGACAGAGAAAAGAATGGGAGCCCTTGAGCAGATGGCTCCTTCCTAGTACCTCCCCAGCCCACATATTAGCTGTAAAAGTTGTAACCACTAGTGTCAAATTTGAAAAATTATCATGGCAGTATATTACTGATTTTCAGTGTTGAGAATTGTATTCCAATTGACTAGGTTTCTTTGTTGGCTTTATTTTCATCTATGGAATTCCAGCAGGCTGATTCTTAGATTTGTGTCTTTGTTTTCTTTTTCTGCTAATTATTTCTGGTTACCACAGCCATAAATCGGTCACTATGCGTAGCTCAACAGACGACTTACTTCTTCACGGATGACTTGCTTCTTGGCACACCTTTTACAATATGGCCTCACGTGTTGCACTGAGAACAAGGTTATATCCGCTCAAATTTTTTTGCGCTGAATTGGCCTTGAAAAATTTAAATGCCTAAAATGGCTGGGAAACAGCTAAAAAAATGTTTAAAAATACTGCTAAAAATAGCACTAATTGTTGGAAGTACAAAATTGGCAACACTATGTCCTGCAATGCATTTCTTGCAATGAAATAACACTCAAGTGATACTTGATACTCCACTTGATGAGTAGTGGGTGGAGTTATAGTAGTGAAGGGAATACCAAACAGTTTGTAAATTTAGATATTAAAGGCTATAGAAAGTAATGATTTAGATTAGCAAACTTTTTGGAAGTGGGCTGGATAAGAACTTTTGTTTAGCAGACCTGAGCAAATGAAAAATTGAAACAAGGATCATACAAGGTTATGAAAAAAACCTTTTTTTTTTTCTTAATTACTCCTATAATAAATTTTTCATGGTAAATACATACATAATCTTCATGTACTATCAATCAATGAGAAAACAATAGAATTTTTTTTGGGGGGGGGGGAAGAAAAAATATTGTCAAATTGGGTTTCAAATTTGGAGTATGATAATTTAATAGCAGGTATGTGCAGTGTTTGAACACTTTCAGCTATTAAGCATTCATTTGAATCCAATACAGAAATCAGTTTGTTTTTTTTTAAACTGACTGTTATTGTTTGTAATCTAGAGATGAAGAAGAAAGAATTTTTATATGCAAGCAAAGTTTTCTCTATATACCACAGTAATTCAAAATATTTTAAAGACTCAAAATGATAAAATAAGGAAAAATGTATTTCCAGAAGAAAGTAAGACGTACTTGTAAGGTGGAACTGTGGGGATTGTGCATTTCTATTAATGAAGAAAAACTACTGTTCAAGGGTACTTTGGCCCCTAAGTAGGGCCGAAGTCTGTAGGGATTTGGAATTCCAACACCAAATACCTAAAAAAGAAAAGAAAAACATATGTCAAGGATGAGCCAACAACAACTACTCTAATAATGAACAGTACAACCTTTTTGGTTGCTGGATTCTTCTATTGTGGGGTTTAATATTTTACTGGAGGGAGAAAAAAAAAAAAATTCCAACCCACAGTTTCCAAGTATAGACACTTCCTGGTAAACAAATTCACCTTTTTTTTCTTTAGGAATTTTTTGATATAAATTCTAATATATATGAATTTTTTTTATAACTAGTAGTTATGATGAACAGAGTAATTTTTTTTTCTATTTCTCAGTCTGTAACTACAGACCCTTTCATTTGAAGGTGAGAATTTTGCTGATAAAAAATATCAACCCATTATTCGAAACAATGGACTCTTCTACTTAGAATAGGTCAGTAACTTTTTACTTAATTCCCAGATGGAATTGATAACACAAACAATTATTTATACTATTAACAGCTTTTAAGTAGTGAATTATCAAATTTCAAGAGAACATAGAGAAAAAAAAAAATTGCCCAAGTGCCACAGAAATACTGGCAGATATTTTTACCAAATGCATTATGGCCTTCAGCTTAGTTTCTTTTCCAGAAAGAAAAAAAAATCTCACAGAATTTTTTTAATATATATACATATATATGGGTCAAACTTCACTCCTACAGAAGAAGGTTACTGAAATTTTTGAATTGTACATATAATAAATAAAATTTAAATACATTTTCAAGTGTGAATGTATTTATTAGAATTAAATAAGCCCTTACATATTTGTAAGAGGAATTTTGTAGATATGTAAATACTGTTGAAGCAGAACCCAATTTGATACTTCATTTTATTGTTCATATATCGTTTGAAGCAAAGGAGGACAGATAGCTGGCAGTTAATTAAATAATCAACAACTTGATAACCCATTTTTAAACAGACCTCTTGACATTATTTTCTATATAATGACCATCCAACTAGAATGTATAAAAAAAAAATTTTTTTTTAAATTCAGGATGATATGAAAAAAGGTTTTTCTTAAATTTCAAATAAGTGTAGTGCTTAAACCATGACAAATTTAGGGTGGTTGCCACATCTGTCCTGACAATCGACCTGAATGTGTCAAGTCAACTTGCAATTCTGAATACAAAATAAGGGAAAAATTTAGCATAAGGACACATTGAACACATGGTCACCAGGATAGAAAAGAAAAGGTGGTAACAACCTAATATCAATCTTCATTTCAATTAGACATACTTATCAGGTTTTTAATACACTTTTTTCATTGAACACATCTCATTCAATGGAAATATTTTATCAATACAATTCCCATATCTGATCATAGTACACTGCCTAATCTTCATCATAAGAAAAAGATTGCCAAACACTGATACATTCACAAATGTACGGCAAATACTCTTGAATAATACAAGAACATTATATAACAATAATTGATGAGGAAATGGGTGAGATTTATTCGAAAATAGCAAATTTAAGAAAAGACGGAAAAACACTTACACACATACAATTTCTCTCAAAAGCAGTCACTCGATTAGACTACATATACACACACACACACACAAAACCCTTCTCATTTTCACTTTCATTACACAAGTGATTTAAACTTTGACACGAACACATACTTTTTTGCCAGTAAAAGATAAGAATTTTAAAACAATTAATACCAAGTATCATCTCCCTCTTGACAAACCATGTTACTTGCAAAATTTCATCATTTTCCCCCTATTTGACGAGAGAACACAGTCTCACAAAAAATGTAACAGAGAAAAATATGATCCAGTTTCCAAACTTTAGTGTTTCCATACTATCAATTAAATTCACCATAACATTGATTACAAAAAAGGCTACTAAGAGCAGTACTCACCTGGTATTTAAATGACCCTTGTGTTGTGTGTATGTATAAAGTATTGTCAACAGGCCCCACCTGGCGGGCCAAAAACACAACATCAAATGTTGTATTTCCTCCAGGAGGTACCATCTGAAAAACAAAGAGGCCAAGATGACACCAAAAAGAATGAAACTAACCAGGTAAAAGCATCAAAATACACAGAGCAAAAATCACTAAATTAGTGCAGTATTTTGACCATTTGTGACCATTTCTAGAATCTTTTTAATGATTTGGCGATTTAATTTTATTTGGCGCTTCTTAGCAGTCAAACTAGCACAAAATCTTGCGAGTTGCCAACATTAATTCCAGGACAAAAAAGAAAAGGGAGAGGACGAGTTAATTGAAAGCCAACAATTTTGACCACTAAGAGTAAAAAAAATTAACCCCCCCCCCCGATTTTGAGCCCTCGGGAAAATGTGGAATAAGGGTGAGAAAAATATAAAGACAAATGTAAATAAAAAAAAAAAACAAAAAAAAAAAAAACAAAGTCCACTCACTTTATCTTGAAAAAATGAACAGTGAAAATGTGCTGTGCTGCCCGATATGGACAATAAGTGTAGACTGGTTTTTGTGTCAGCATTGTGTACGGATACTTGCTGTAGATGAGGCATCCCCACTGGACTGAAACAAGAATAAATAACCAATTATAAAGAAAAAAAAAACAGAAGAAAACTATTACCTTTTCAACAGTACCCCTACCATTTCTCAATAGTATTAGTTTTCAAACAAACTCCCTGCCACATATCTTAATAACATTCGAGAACAAGTAGCATCAAGTGGCAGAGAGATCATTTTTTCATAGAAATATTTCATGAATGTTTGGCAAGGATAAAAAGTACTGCCACTTGCTGTAGAAGGGGAAAAACCAATATGTAATAAAAATTCTATAAAATAATCTAAGCAAAATTGTATATATCGAAATACAAACATATTACAGCATTAGCCTACCATAGGCTACATTTGGGGGGGGGGGCATAATTTCCTCACAGGAGCACAAAATTAATTGTAATTTGTGTTGTAAACTTTTATCCAGAACATAATTTTGTTCAACTTTTTTTAAAAAAAAAGCTTTTTGGTCAAGACTTTCGTAACGAATTGTCCCCAGTCCTCAACATGATTGGACTAGTCAAGACCCCCCCCCCCATCTTCTTGGGTCTAAAACTGGCACAGAGTAAAAAAGAAAAAGAAAAATTAAGAACATCGCCTTCTCTAATGCCTGAAGAACCTGGCAGAATCTATTCTGGGAGGGGTTTTCTTTTAAGAAATACATGCTTTTACACTTCTTTGTAAATTTGCTATATAACTTATCTTAACAATTCTTATATAATTCTTCAAGGGGCTAAAATTGAAGGGAAACTGCCCCGCTGCCTGGAAGAATGAAAAGTAAAGGTATACTTTTCCCACCATTTGAGGGGTCTATAATGCAGGGAGATTCCCCTTCTTCTCGAGGGGACAAAAGTGAAAGGAGAGTTTTTTTTTCTCCTCCTCCAAGGGATCAAAAACGAAAAAACTTTTTTATTTGGATGTACATCATTACAATAGTGATCAAACTCATAAGCAAACTTGTTCCCATTCAACAAGTAAATCTCAGCTCATTTCCAATCAGCAGTGGCAGCAGCAAGATAGGCTGATCTCGCCTTACGTGAATCCTGATTAAAATCAGAACGTTTTTAGAGCAGGTCATTGTATTAAATCAAGCACAGTCAATGTCAGATTAAATTGGGTCACTGCTGCACATATCCTGGCGGACTTCAAAAGAAACCATGTCCATAAAAGACGAAGCCTAATTATACACTTTATGCAGCAGGAACCTATTCAAATAAGATGGTACAACACGCTCTGCATGTGCTAACAAAATTATTACCTTTGTTGAGTCCATAATTTTCATAGCTGCGCTTGGAATTCAAACCTTTACCCACAACCTGTCATTCATATATATATATATATGAATATATATATATATATATATATATATATATATATATATATGAGCATCCCAAGTATCGATGATGACCAACACTGAATGACTGGCATACCAAAATACTCCCACCACAGCCCACAGTAAGGGAAAGAATTTGTACATCTATGGTCTGACTTTCAGACATGTTTCGTAGGAGCACACAGGTACTACACTGATCGTGGACAGAAGCGTCTATTCATAGAAAATAATCCATCAGTTTTGATGGCTACTATGCTATAACAGGTATCTAATACTTGAACATTACAAATATATATAACACTAAAGCTGAAACAAGTAATTGAATTAGGAATTTATAACTCAGGCCTATTTTGATAATTCATCTAATGTCCATTAGAGTTCAGAAATCTCCAGAACAGCTAGAGTTAGGGCCACCAGATTTTTTTTGATTACTAAAGGGAACCCAGAGGAGGTTTTTAACAAGTTAGTTTTTGAAAATTTCTCATCCCCAATGAATTTTTTTGTAGGGAAATGTTCAATTTAAAAAGTAAGTTTATACTAAATTTGTCACTTATTTTGTGCCCATGTATAAGGGCCTACATACAAACTTTTCAAGGCTGATTATAATAATGATAGAGGAACATTATTATATATCTTTTTTAAAATTTCAGTTCCAGAGAGGTCAAATGGTTGACCTCAAGTTCATTTATAAGCACATTTTTTTAAACTTTTGATCCAACAAAAACAATGGCATTTTTTGAATTTACAGATCATTGTAATTCCAAATATATAGACTTTTATGAAACAACAATCCACAAGAAAAGAGTTTGAAAAATGCAAGGTCAAAGTCTGACTTCAAAATAACGTCTCATCACTTTTCAAACCTTGGTCAGATTTTGCTAAAAATTTAAGAAATCGTATTTTTTGCCCAAAAGTTTCAGCAAAATTGGAGTAGTGAGGGGATTATTTTCAAATTTTGGGGCTATGATTTCTCATGGAATGGTCCATGACCAACTCCTGGTATACAAGGCCTGTCGAAGTTTCATTCTTATGGCACCTGGTATTTCCGAATGGTCACTCATCTAGGTACTAACCAGGCTAGATCTTAGTTAACTGATGATTCTATAAGAACTGGTGTATCCAATGTGATTTGGCTGTAACCCAGTAGCCTTAGGGAGAAGTACGTCAATCTTTGTGCAGAGTGAAGAAGTATTGTGAACCATTTCTAAAGTCTTTCAGGTGACTTTGAGGTTGATCCAACCATTGCCTATTGAACAAGAGGTGAGCACTCTACCACAGAGACATGGTGATTGGTTCGATTCCAATACATACAGGTTTGATTAGTCATAGAAATTGTCACGTGACTTTTTGATGGTGATCAATTAAAGAATTGGAAAAGGGTGTGATCATAAATATGTTACTTCTCTTGCTTTTTTCTGGGTATTGATCACTAAAAAAGTCTCAATAAAAAAAAAATAAATTTTGAAAAAAAAGCATGAATGAAATTGGAGCCAATTTAGCATAAACTTACATTGTAAATTTCTAGTTTCACATCTGATAAATAATAAAAACAGGACTTAATAGAAACTGTCAAGCATGCTGTGTCGGGGATGATCAACTGAAAAAAGATGTGATCAATGATCAAGTTACTTTTTTCGCCCTTTTGTTGGATCAGTAAGTGAATTTTCAAAGAAGCATGAATGGTGCTGGACAAAGAATTAAGGGACCAATGTAGCATGAACTTACATTTTAAATTGAACCATCCCTGAAAACTTGGGGGTGGAAAGAAATTTTTTCTTCAGACATAAGGAGTAAATGTTCAAATTATCAGCCCTATAATTATTGGCACAGCCTGTACCCATGATGGATAGATCCGGATCCAGGTAGAATCACAAAAAGAACTGAAGAAACCTAGATCGACAGTTTTGGTTGACAGTTTCTATAAGTATGGGACCTTCCTGAAATCCACACTGGCCTACATGTTCAAACTTGTAGAAGAAGAAATTGATACATACTGTTCTCCAAATTCCAACATTGGTGGATCCAGTCTGACACCATTTGGTAAAATATTTTCATCATGAATATTACTAGAAAGAAAGAAAGAAATTATATGATAAAATAATGAAGAAGGGTGCAGTAAAGCCATGCAAGCTGTAGGGATTACGTAAGTTAACAATAAAGATAACAAATGGCTAATAGATGCCATTTGACAGCAACATAGAGAATACAGTAAAAAGAAACTAGTGTAGTAAATTGCTTCCTGGTCCAGTGCACAAAAAATGTCAGAAGCTGTAGATATAATCATAAATAAATAAGGTCTGGTAAGTCACTCAATAGAAATCGTGACATGACTAACATCATTTGGCAACATGAAGTGTTGGAGTGATCAATTACAAAATTGGAAAAAAGGGTGATCAGTGAATAAGTTACTTCTCACTTGTTGTTGGGCAGTCATTACTAAAAAGTCTGAATAAAAAAAAAAAAAGAAAAAAAAAAGAAAAAAGAGTAAAAGCCCAAATTTTCAGTCATATAGTTTTATAGGTGTGGCCTGTGTATAATAATATATATATATATATATATATATATATATATATATATATATATATATATATATATAGCTAGACTAACTTAAAAACTGGAAAAACCTATGTTGACATTTTTGGCACAGGCTTGTAACACATGCACAATTTTACATTTAAACAAAAGTAATATCTTATAAGACATTAATCAAAATGATAGACATTAACCAGTGACAGTTCAATTGCATCCTGGACATATGTGTCTGGTGATTTTTGTGTCCCATTTATGAGAAGGCGTGTACAACAGGCATACTTTTGCAAGTTTGGACTTTTTGCTTTTAAGAAAAGATTGTTTTTTTTTAGGCATTCTTCTGGAATTAAAATTATTTCTGTCAAATAAAAACAATGCATTTATTCAAATTTTTAACTTTTACAAAAACAAGAAGAAAAAAAAAACATAGTTGAACTGCATATTTAATTACTCTTTCAATCAACTTAAACTATGTATTTACATAGTGTAAATTTGATCAATAGGATATTTACTCAATACAATTAGGCGTTTACATAAAAATCGAGTGAAGTCAAACTTTTATGACAAAACATAAGTAAATATGTATTTTCTTTGCGAAAAAGACTTCATATATTATCAAAGGAAAAAAAAGGGTTGAATTCACTTGATTTTCTATGTAAACTTTGGATTGTTTTGATTGAATAAACTGTTGATCAAATCAAATCTTAATTTTTTTAACAAAAAAAAAAAAAATACAAAGTAAAATACCTCATTCTATCCTCTTTACAAAAAATACACAAAAATTATTCAAATCAAATAAAAACTGTTGAATGAATGCCTGACCCCACTCCAAAAAAAACAAAACAATCTTTTCTTGAAATTAAAAAGTCCAAACTTAAAAGGTACGCCAGTTGTGCACTGAATTTGATAATTGTAAAGAGTGGAAGTCAGGGGAGATAATTTTTAAAGATTTTTTTTTAAAATCTACATTTTTTAGAATTTTTATTAGATTTTGCAAGAACTGATGATTCTAAAACACTTCAAACTGCACTGCCTTGTATGCAGACAAATATATCTAGAGTATGTCAACTTAGTACAAAGGACAGTTGCCGAGTTATAGCATTACACACACAGATTTCTTCAATTGTAATTAGATGAGCAAAATCTCAGTTACGGCAGTTCTATGACTCACCTGTGAATAATGATAATTTCCATCAGTCACCCAAAGATACAAGCAGAAAAAATTGTTTATTTTTTTGTTTAACTTCAAGTGGAAGGGCCCATTGTTTAGTAGGGAAAAACAACAAACTGTATGATTAATTTTGCACCACCCTGTATAATCAAAGTTACTGCCACATTTAGAAGACGGCAACTGAGCTATTCCTGCCGCAGTGATTGAGTTAATATTTTTCTAGATCAGTATAATAGTCTGCACTCTTAAGTGTGGATGAATTTCAACCAAACCTTTGGATCTACTGTTTCTCAAAGGAATAAAAAAAAAAATCCAGAAAACTGTACTGCCAGCAACATTTGAATTTCATAGGTTTATAGTTTCAACACTGCAGAAACTTTTGGGACAGAAATTTGGCTGACGTGCACATAATACAAAAAGTCAGTTGAAGCCTCTCAGAATACAACCAATAAACACTTTTATATTGTAAATATACAAGGTATTATTTTCAGAACGGTTTCTGCTAAAAAGAAAGAAAAAAAAAAAAACAAACAATTTTGAAAAATATAAGCATTATAATTTTTTCATTAATTCAAATTTGTATATATTCAAGTTAGACTTAAATGCAATTAAAACCACAGTATTTTCGATTTAAAGCTTGCTGATGGACTGATAATTTAAAAAGAAAAAAATGGGTTGGAGCAGTGACTGAAAGACTGAAATGAAATGACTCATCGGTTGAAACACTGAACTAAAGTGAAACTAATCAAAAATTCAGTAACAATTTTTATTCTCCAACAGTCCAGTATTTTCTTTTATTCTTATTAGATGAAGTACTGTAACCCAAAATTTAGATTACTTTCTATCTTCACCTTAATTTTTACGTTTATTTTATTTATAATTAATGTTTGCTCATAGCCATTTAATGATAAAAGTTGTAATAAAAAACAACTAGGAATCAAGATATAGATAAAATGCAGTTAAAATAATAAAAATATCAGTCCAGTATTTGTTAGTACTGTGATGTACAAGGATCTAACACCATATATCAATATCCTAAATCCAATAAGCGCTTAAAACTTCCATTTTTGATTGAATTCAGTTTTGACTTATACCTTAAAAACTGAAACTATTATTGAAAATGACTTAATAAATCCTTTTGCAAACTGAAAAAAAAAACAAAACAAAAAAAAAAAACACAAAACAACTATTAGATGAAAATGACTTACTTAAATTCTGAATAACTTTCCCCAGGTTTAATCTGAAAAATAAAAATGAAAATATTTTTTGTTTTAAATTCAAATCTTAACTCGAGGGCAATAACTTCTGATCAGAGTTACTTAAAAATTAAAAGTCATTTTTCTTTGTATTTATTCGATTCACAAAAGAGTTTTCAATGTGTTAAGGAGAGCTTTCAAGCTGTTCATGAATTTAGGAGTTGAACATGATCATGAACAGTCGTAAATTCTCTTATGAAATATAAATCAGGTTTTGGTCAGTATCTAAGTAATAGAAGTTGTGTGCTGATATTTTGAATTAACTTTTCTTTATATGAATGTAATAACCTCCTCAAATATATTAACTTACTTTTATGGTTGGTGGATTTTGGAGGGATTGTTTTTTTAATGTTTGCACTCATTATGGCAGACATCATAATGACAGTTCATTTCGATACAGAGAAGAGTCATTGAAATGTTTGTAAAGGTGTACCTGGTTAACGAGCTACCCCTTTAGTGACCAAGCATATTTCTGACTGCAATTGATCATACCAGAATTGTATGATCAAAGCATTTCTTCTTCAGAAAAGATAAAACGATAGTGCAAGAGGCTCAAGCAAAATATGGAACATTGCTTTATTAGCAAAGATCTAATACAAATTAAAATTGAAAAAGATTAAGAAAAACGGGGGTGAAGGTCAGAACTTCAAGCCTTAAAACAAGGCTTTTGTTTAATGACCATTTCATTCAGCGACCAGGTTGTTGGAACAGAACCTGAAGGATAGCTGTGATGATTTTTTTATGTTGGCATGTAATATTTTTCTACTTGTTATAAAGAAAAAAATAGCTATCACAATGCAATTAACTTATTCAATTCAACTATTTCTACCATATGATATTTTCAAACTATCATGCTCATATCCTTCTGTAGTTCAAATATCTAATTCAAATGTCATAGTCTAACTCAGGGACCACACAACATATCCCCATAAAGTTTTTTGTGAGTATTAATGAAGCATGTTTTTATCAAGTTATTTTTATTTTTATTTTTTTCCAGAAATTTTTAAAAACTAACTGCGAGATATGCGTTCACACTCATTTCAATAATGATTTTTATTTATCCAACTATATAATACAAAAAGTCAGAATCTAATTATCTGTATGTGACTATCCGGTAGCTGAAACAGTGCATTATAGCAAGAGGTACAGAATTTAAAAAAAAAAATTGATTTCTAATTGGGACCAGGGGCCCCATTTAGTCTTCTGTAGGAACAGCTGAAAACCCTACCCATTGGGTGGTTTTTCAACTAATAAAAATAACAGCAGTCATCAAACAGAACTCACCAAAAGTGAAGAAGAAAAATAAATACATATACATATATTTTGCTAAAATGTAAGAGTTTGCAAACAAAGCAAAAAGAAAAATATGATTCAGTTTCCAGCTTAAGTTTCTCATACGAAGAATTTGTACTTCTCTACTTTTACCACATCAAAGATGTTTAAACATCAACATTCTACAGTGAACTGAAAATTGCAATAACAGTGTTTTTCAAAACTTACATGTGTACAGACATGTATATCTAACAACTATTGAAGAAATCTCTGTGTGTATGCACTGTGATTACTCAACAACTAGCCATAAAGTTAGAATTTGCCAGATATATTAGTCAGCAAACCAGGCATTGCAGAGTTTTTACTTCAGATTAGCGGTTCCAAAGAAATATAACAAAAATAAAATTAAGGAGAAAAAAAAAAAAAAAAAAATGCAGATTATAGATTATGAAATTATTGATCTAAATTTAGATATCTAAATTGGCAACACTGAAAAGAAGTAACTAAAATACTTAGAAGCCATATTTTCGTACGATGGATGGAAAATTATTATACATCACTATTGGCAGGCTGCTCCACACTTTATCAAATCTGGTCCCTACCAAGCATACACTTTCCTAGTTTCAGCTAAGACTTAATTTCCAATATTTCCAAAATGGAATAATTCTGATAGGAACAAAAACACAGGATTTAAATACCAAAATAGTTCAAGAATTTCGAACAATTATTTTATGGAGTGTAATTAGATCAGTTGTTCTTAGACTGTGTGCCGTGGCACAACAGAGTCCTACGTAAATTTTTCCGAACATGTATTTGGACCCTTGAACATGTTTAGTAAGTATATCATGTCTGTCCTACTTTTGCCACAAAGTTGCCAGCCTAGTGATTTTATTATCAGATCTCGTTTGATCTCAATCATGTTAACAATAAATAGAATGAGAAAGGAATGGGAAGTACGGGTATAAGTATGCTGACATTAAAGTTTTGTTCATCAACTACTGAAATGTTTTTGTCAAATTCATTTCATTTTTACAGCTTTTTTTTTTTTTACTTTACACACGGCTTCATGCTGTGAACATTCAGACCTCTGTTACAGGCGTTTTTGTGACCATGTTCACTTGCTCATTTGCTATTTCAGGTTGGACCTTGGGGGGGGGATTAGACTCAAGAAAATTGACCTTTGAAATGGTAAGGCAGGCCTACAGGAATATCATTGTGTCAATAGGATCAGTTCTTAGAGAACACACGGTGCAAATGACCTGGAATGTGGTGCGACGAGAATTATGTGTTCCAATATGACCACTCGGGGTTTTGTTTTTACAAGCATGATCGTTACCGTCGCTCTACAACCGTCCTACTCGCTGGATCTGGCTCCACTTCTTCTGCTTCCCCAAGATGATGTTCAAACTGATGGGTCGCCGTTCCAACATTGTGGAGAGGATCCAGCTTGAATTGCAGACGGTGCTTTACATGCTCAAGAACTGGACTTTCAAGTAGCGTTTCAAGTGTGGCAAAAGTGCTTGGAGCAGTATATCACAGTACAATGACCATTACAAAGAGAATGGCAGCCAAAGGTACAAATAAATCTCTTTATAGAAGTCTTTTTGGTCGCACCTTGCATGTTATAATGACTAAGACATGTATAGTTCCATACAAATCATAGGTGTTAAATTTCCATTCAAGTTTTCCTTAGAAATTTTTCAATGCATGTCACACATGATAGACAAGTATAAGCATGTACTAACATAAAAAGAATGATATCTTTAGGACAGTGAAACAGAGGTTATTTCTGAATAGGCTAAATAATTAGGCAAGACGAGTCGCTTGGATGCTCCCGCAAAGCATAACATCAAAGCTATTTGTAAAAAGTATAGAGAATTTCAAGATTATCTTTCCACAGAATTTTAAGCTTCAAGTAATTCCAGATTAATATCATGAACAGAATACAAAAAAATTAGCCTGGTAACCACATATATGCAGCTAGTTGGTTAATCAAAACATTAATTTAATGCTTCAACTTGCGTTCCACAATTTCATACCTGTAGGAAAATCAACTGACAGTTGCTACATCGAGAGCTGGGAATGGGGGAGGAAATAACTCTCCATTAAACTATAAGCTGTCCTGAAGCGATGTAGGATCGGGACAGAATAATTTAATAATCATCAGATCAGTGATTCTTAATTGGGTGAATGATTCAGTAACTGTAATATTTTGGCAATGAATGAAAGACAAATGATACAATTCAATCAGATGTATTATTTCAATACTTAAAAGATGTATTACTATTAACATGGTTACTAAGCTCTTGATGCTCTTTAAGGGCAATACAGAAGTGATTTTCAACTTTTTTCATCTGACTGCACTGAGATGGTCACGGCACACCATTAGTATTTGAGAATAGAATTGATCATTTAAAAGAAAATGAATGGTTATGTGTTCATAAGTTAGACTAATAATTTATTAACTTTATTGCCAAAAATATATTGTTGATCATGATTCTGAAATTATGTGCATATTTGTTATAAATATACATTGAAGCACCAGTAATACCAAAACATATACAAGTGTTATTTTTATATCCATACTTGGAACACTGTCCCACGGCCATTGTTTGAGAGAGGACTGACTCCTCAAAACTCCAGCAGCATACCTATGAAGCTATAAATTTCATTTTTTTTTTTCCCCTTTTGATTTTTTCAAATTTCAAAGCCGTACCTTTCTCAAATTTACTTCGGTCCATAATCATTTCTTAGAAGTACCTTAATTTGAAACCATTGGCTACAATACACCATCTCAGCCTCTTGAAGGTCGCATGCAGTAAAAAAGATCAGACTTTTAGATATAGATGTAACAAATCATTATAGAGACAGTGCAAACCCAGACACCACATTTATATTTTTTCAAGTTTTTTGAGATCAACAAGCAAAATTATGCTCCAGGGTCCCATTAGTAACCTCCAAAAAACTAGTGGCCATAGCTCTAGCCGTCCTTGTATTCAGTTAACACAGATGGACGAACATTAACTGAACATTTAGGAGAGCAAATTCTCAGGTAAGTGTGACCAATGAATGACATAAACTGAGGACAAGCATGATAAAAATAATGAAATCATACATCAGGAAAAATGACAAAAATGATAAAAAAATAGGGAAATTTCATCACAGGTGAGCAAAGTATAGTGATAAAGACTTGAAGGTGAAAGACACTAGAATAATTCAATGAGAACCGCACAAGATCTTCAAGATTAAATCAAGCTCTGAAATGCTTGAAAGTATATTCTACAAAGCAGCTTCTTTGAGATTTGCTGGTATACTGTTGCAAAACACCTACTCTGGAGTTGACAATTTCAATGACAACAACAACAATGACCCTCTCAGAATTTAAAACCCTCCAAAGAAACTAAGGATGCTGAAATCTGGCATCCAACTCATTTCAACCCTACCAGAGGATTTTTTTTTTTGAATTGGGGTCTTCTGACCCCATTCCCAAACGGGCTATTTTTTAATCCAGTTTATATCTGTAATTGCCTCAATTAGATTTAGAATTTATAGATTTTCATGCCATCATCTAGAAAAATATCTTTATACTATTTCATCAAGCCCCCCTCCTTGGCCAAATTCAAAGATTTCAGTTGAAGAAAAAACTTTTTACTAAAGTTGATGTACATTGTTGAGAAATTTAACTACAATACCCTGAATATGTGCTTCAATTTACTCAAGATTAAACACTCAGGATATATAGCTGGATTACAGTAAATGATCACATATACAGATCAATATGTGCACAAATTCCTAATATCAATAATACTCAGACCCCATATTAATACACTGTACATCATCCTCGGGCATTAACACAGTTCTGTACTCTCGCATGCATACAATGGTGAATATCATCTTGTGATTCAGCAATAGTTGAAGGTGGGCTATCTAAACGAGTCTGGTGTTATCTCATCATGCCCCATACATGTTCAATGGGAGACAGGTCTATGAGTGTAATGGCCAGAGAAATAGTTATATATCTCACAGAGAATGGGCGTCATGTGGGCGGACATTATCCTGCTGGACAGTACATCACCTTCCTTTTGCAGGAATGGCAGCAGAATAGGTTGAACAATATTCTGGATGTATCTAACACTAGTCAAGATTCCCTCTACAAACACCAAAAATGAGCAAAGGTTGTAATTTATGGCACCCAACACCATTATACTAGGGGTTGGACCAGAATACAGACTGGATGATCTCACTCACTAGGTCTACGTTGCACCTATAGATGACCATCACTTGCACAAAGGTAGAACCAGTTCTTAACACTGAAGATCTTGCAATACAACTGGAGATCTGTACAATGTTGTTGTAGCATGAGAGGACAGGAAGATGATCCCTTAGTCCTATTGCAAGAAAACGATTCCCTACAGTCTATGTTGACACTCTTGCGGCCCACATTTGCTCTGATCAGTACAGTCTGCCACAGCTGCCTTTAGAATATTGTGAGCATCTGTACAACATGGTTGTCCAGAACCTGGTCTATGGGTGTAGGAATGTTTATTTGACCACTATTGCCAATGTCAACGCATCACTTCCAATATGCGCAGCAATTCAAAAATGACCACCCTACCTTGAGGGGACACAATCCGACCCTATGCAAATGCCTCATTGAACAAAAGGAGCATATATGTATCTCCATGGCACAACACTTGTTTGCACTGGACTCTTTCATCACACTGAACTTTATTGTAACATTTATCACTGTCAAAAGCTCAGACACTAACAGTACACTGGTATGAGTGTTAGTACATCTCAAAACATTTACTATCCCTTAGCATGCACATACTGCACCCAGGTCAAAATGGGCATCATCCATCAAGGTGTTACAATTTTATTTTCCATCAATGTATTTCTAAAACTCATAGGCCAAGTCACTTATGCCTAAGAATGGAGTTTGACCCTGAAGTCGCCAGTCTTATTCTTCAAGTAGCATTTAAAATACATTATTTGGTGATAATGTCTTGATTATGTAAGCTACTGATAGTAATATCACTAGATGATCAATGAATGTGACATTGGACTTGAGTTAGCTTGGTAAAAATAATAAAAATTGAATACTAGTGGTTTAACTCCATACCATCACAGGAAAGATTTATTAAGAACTTTTATTTACTGATGATTACATACATAGTAACAGAAACATACAAAGACCATGTATAGGAATTATGCCAAAATTTCCATGACACATGTCAGCATTGTATTTTGTGATGAGAAAGAAAATAATTAAATTAGGGTCAAGAGGGAGAAAAAATTAATTTTTTTTTTTTCAAAACTCTTTCAAGAGCTTTGAAAAAAAAAAAAAAAAAAAAAAAAAAACACAAATCCATTTCTTTCGACCACTTGACCCAAATTAAATAATTCTCATTACACAAGTAAATATGGTAGCAAATATAATGAATTCAAAAAAATAGATAATTTTATACTTATCTCTGGCTTGAAAACTTATGCAAAATATTGATTTAAAAGGCATGCCTAGTGAGTAGAAAGAGTACATCTTGACAGTCAGACAGAAGAATTTGTCATGACCTACACTTGGTGAGTATTGGTATTGGTGCAAGTCATTTACAGGGTTATACTAGCTCAACCTAACTTTTCAGCCTTTATGGAGATCTTCCAAAACTTACTGGGCTAAAAGAATAGACAGTAAATACTTAAGTAACTGCAGATTTGCTGACGACATTGTCCTTTTTGCTGAAAACCTCAAGATCTTCAAATAATGCTAGATTAACTGGATGAAGAATACAAGTTGATCTTCACACAAACTTCGGTAAAACCTATATCATGGACAACAAAAATGTCGAAGACTGAGACATGATCAAAATTGAAAAGGCAGAGCTAAAGAAAGAATGTTACATCTAGGCTAATTACCCACAAAATCCTCAAAAGAAGAAAGAATCGAGAGAAGAGTCACTCAACTTTTGCAAACAAGAAAACTCATTGGTGTTGAAAAGAGGTCCTGATAGTAACCTATGGTGCTGATTACAAGACGGCCCAGTATATTAAAAAACAAAGGTCAGAGATATTATAGAAACCACAAATGGCAATGGGCTGGTCATGTTGCAATTATGCCAGACAACTGCTGAACACCATTCAAAATGAGGATCCCCAGAAATCATGGCCAACAAAAAATAAGATGGTATGACGAACTAAACAAGATCAGAAAGTACTGGCTACGAGACACCCTCAATTGAGAAGTTGAGGGAATATTGTCTAAGGATGGATCTTGAAAGGCTGATAATGAAAGATAAGTACTGCCCTAGGAGACACAAATAAGATCAGCACCACCAGGGTGAGAATTGAGCAAAGTTATACAATAATTTATTTTTTTAAACATCATGGGGGGCCTGCATCATTTTAAACATGAAGTCTGTGAAGGTGTGTGCTCAAGATTTCTTTGAATGCTGCATAGCCTAACCAAGTGGAGATCAGTGTTACCTAATCGCAACTTGCAAAAATCAGTGCAACCAAGAGGAAAAGGAGCTGATCTTAACTAGAACCAACATAAATACTTGGAGGTGAAAATTTATCTAACTACCAAATTTTGCAATTTTTTACCAAAAATTTGTTGAATTGAGTTTCAGAAGTCAATTTGTTTGTAGTTCATTGTTATATTTTGATGTGCAATGTACAACAAGGAGACACAAAAAGCCAATGAAGGTTTGGTCTTGTGTTAACTATTTCACTCTTAGCTGATTCCTTTTGGGGACCCCTAGCAGACAGCATTATTCCTTTCCACCCCCAAAATTCTTTGGTCACAATCACCACAATACTGCATTTACTCTACAGAACTTACACTGTAGCCCCATGATACATACCATGTATAAACAGCTACCAAAGATAATCCCCATCCTCTGATTGAGAAATGCATTATCCTGTGTATACAATTATGTACAACAATTATGTTTAGGTAGATATAGGCATCTGACCTTTTTAGCTGATAATTTCCAGGGGGGAAAAAATGCAGATTATACTAGGTGAAATATGGTATGTAAATGAGTAATCATGTGAAGTGAAAACCCCCAATATGTTACAATAAACAAAAGTGCGTTTGTATGTTTTCGTTGGGTGGGGATAGTATAGGACCCTCCTTCCCCACCAAAAGATAGAAAGCTTGTTGCTTTCTTAGGAGGCTAGGTACTAAATATCAATTTTTGCACCTGTCTGTGTCAGAAAAATTGGGAGGGTAAACATCAAAAACGGTCTTCAGAAACAACAAATCCGCCTGGAAAAACCACCTTATTCCATCAACAGCCTTCTACCGTCACCAGAAGTGGGTTCCTCGGCAGGATTGCCACTCGGTACATGCAAGACCGAAATTGAGCAAATTTGACACAGAACAAAGCTATTTGGTTCCAAAAATGAAGACTTGGTAGTAAGGAAAAAGTTACAATAAATGATTCAACATAAATGTACATGATCAATAAAAAAAAAAAAAAAAGAAAGAAAAGATATTCCGATCCATTTTTCCTCTGAGCTTCGTCTGATGATGGGTTTGAAGTTATTAAATTATTTTGGTCCTGAAGCTACTTAATTTGGTCACAAAACCATACAAATTTGATCTTGTATGGCAAAAGACATCTGAGAACCCTGTTCCAGAGGTGACTTTACTAAATCACAGGACTCCTGAAACAAAAACCAAGCCTGGTGAAAACTTATCTTTGACTTTCACAGAAATCTTTGGGTTCAATCTTTTCCTATCACAGGTTGTCTCAAATTTTCTCTCCCATTACACCCATTCATTATCTGGCAATTTTGGCATACCCCTAGGGAAGAATATAGTGTAAATTTTATGGATACCATAAAATAGATCTGTACTATTCGCAATATCATTTAATTAAATGTTACATTTTAATGAACAATGACCTATCCATATATTCTCAATTGAGAGGTTTGAAAAGCCTGCCCTATCAAATCTAATTTTCACTTTGACCTGTTGTTTAAAGAAACCAGGTTGTCATGAGAAAAAGATTCATTCTTGAACGTTCCCTCCTACGTTTCTCACTACCATACCAGCTACAGCTACTATTATCAAAAATACTATTTGTTTCACCCCAGTCCACGGCTTATTGGATACACTGTCACACATTGATGAGGCCAAGGAATTAATTTAATCACTACTGA
This sequence comes from Thysanoteuthis rhombus, assembly GCA_963457665.1. Lineage (NCBI taxonomy): Eukaryota > Metazoa > Mollusca > Cephalopoda > Oegopsida > Thysanoteuthidae > Thysanoteuthis > Thysanoteuthis major. Next base: position 27,234,694 of record OY735238.1, on the reverse strand, counting down.
GAGATTACAGCTATCATATCAATAATCAAGTGAAACATTTAGGGAAAATTTATTCCAATTCAACAAAAAGTGATCTGGTATTCGAGTGGGTGGACATATAGTGTAGCAGATAGCTACAAAAACTATGCACTCTGATAATAAAAAAGTATGAAATTTTTAATATGGTACATACCATAAGATCTATTTTCAGATGTGGAGGCAAGTCAGATTTGATCTTTGAGGGCTATATGGGTTGGAATCTGAGATGGCCACTAGATCAAATTTGTTTAATTTACGAGTCAAAGTGTACAAAAAAATTTAAGGTGTCATTTCCAATAATGTCTAGGAAGCCTTTTCATTTGGTGATACTTTTGAGATCGCTCAAACCCCAGGACATGCATTTAGATCAGTGTTTCTCAACCTTTTTCAGCCCAATGCTGCCTTATGACACTTTGCTACGTGTCAATGACCTAATGTTCAAATATGGGAAGTACTCAGATTTTCCAAGAAACATACTAACTTATAACTGAAGTAAGTATATTAACAGATATCCAATGTGTGCTCATCAAATTATTTGTGGCTGCAAGACAATTTAAAAGGTTTACTGAAAAGTAAAAATGCATGTGATAAATTTTTACAAGTAGTGTCAACCTTGAACTTAATGATTTTAAACAAGTGTGGAATATCTGGCTCAAACTTTGACAAAAAGAGTCTCCAAGACACCACGAGCAACAATATCCATGCGGTTTCTTTCCTTCAGAAGAATACGGCTCACTTTTTTTTTCAGGGGAATCTGAGAGGTTGACATGGGAAATTTTCATAAAATTTGACTTGAAATCAAAAGACCCCTTTCATAAAATGGGGATGTCAGTTATCAGTCCAACCAACTACCAAAAATCTGAGCGCTATTTTGTTGTTATTTTGTTCTGGACCTTCAATGGTTAACTATATATGAAAAAGAAAAAAAAAATGCATAAAAAAATTTCTGAGCCTGACCAAGAAGGGATTGGCTTAGAATCAAATTTTTTTCAAAAAGGCACAAGGATTCTGCAATTAGGCACTCTATCTAAAAGAATACCCTTTCCAGCTATAGTGGATCGGGCCGTGAACTTTTCAGCAACCCCTGTATGCATCGAAACAAAAAAATAACTCCAAGGAAGCTCAGCAACACCACCAAATCTTTGTAGGATCGTTCTCAGATATACAACGATCTATGGTAAAAATACGAATATGATGGTCAACTGTCCACAAGGTCAAATAAGGACATGAGAGTAAGCAATTTGAGGACATTAAAAGATTAAGCGTATTTCAAATCTGATCTGATCTGATTACATTTTTGAGTTCCAGAGAAAAAGTCCTAAAAACAAAGTTTTCAAAGCGCTATGTGATTTGGGGGGAGGTGCAAAGGTGACCTTGAGAGCCCTGGATGATTTTATATGGAATGACCTCGGGGGGAAGCAATGAAAAGCAGTTTTGCTCTGATCCTTCAAAGAGGAAATTTCTAACACAAGTGCAGCTACATTTCATGATATCCTCGGCAATCAAAGATTCGGTCATTCTGCAGCTCAATGATTTCTTCCAGCAAGGTGACTTCTTATATTTCCACCTTGCACATAAATAGATTCAGACCTCAATAGGAGAAATGGTTGTAGAAGCAAGTATTTAACAACTGCCTAAAGCTAATTCTGTCTAGTTTGTAAGCAGATAAAACTAAACAACCATTTATAAATCAGAATCATATTTATGGAATTTCAACAATCCCTCTCAAGGCTTGAATGCCCATTTCAGGTCTTTAATCACGTAAGTATCAAAGAATCCAACACTGCCATTTTAGTTGATTGACAAGTCATCAGTTAGTGTGTATGTCATCATGTTACATGTATGACTCATCAGTTTTTAGTGACACAAGATTGTTACGGTACGTAATTAAAGTCAATCAGGAGTTTGACAAAAGACCCCAACTGAATCAGATTAAACCAAAAGGTGAAAAGGAAATAAATTAGACATTTCAGTGGTCAAAAGTGAAATTCATTGCCCCTTCCATTTGTTAATAAAGAAAATTACTAATGTATCATCAATCTCCTACTCTAGACACTCGATACACATGTATCAAAGTTTCGTCATTAATTAACCTTCTGGTGAAGTGCCACAATAGAAAATTTTTTTAATATTTATTTTCATCTTCCTGCCGGACTTTTGATTTCTGCACAAATTATGAGGATCAGTTTCAAAGGTGGGGGTTTGGACTGGGATTATGGATTGTAAAAAAAAAAAAAAAAAAAAAAAAAAAAAAAGAGGATTGTAAAAATATAAGCATTTTACTAACCAAGTTAGATTACTTTTGAATATTTGATTTTAATTTTAAATTTTATTTTTTAAAGCTACTTTAGCATGATATATATATATATATATATATATGTGTGTGTGTGTATGTGCAAAGTTGTTTCAGTGCAACCCTTTTCACAAGCTAAAGGGATGAAAGAGAGTAGATTTATTTGACCAAGTGACCAAGAGAATAGATGAAGAATCCTGACAGTGGCCTGAAGATAGCCAGTCACAACCCCTTAATTAGAAAGATATTAGGAGAAAGAAAGTAAGTTTAGTAGCATGAAAAATGGAAGAAAGCAAGGAGAAAATAGAAAGAAAAAGGGTAAATTGTTATTTAATTCCAGTACTAGGTAGAAGAGAGCATAGGTTGATTAAGAGATAGAGGAAAAAATAAAAACAACCCTTGCCTATAAGTTAGGTTGACCAAGGTTTGTCAGGCTGAGAGAGATAAATGATGACCAGGGCAGAGGGAGAGTAGATTAACCAGTCACTCTCTTTCGAGATGCATCATTCTCTTACTCTCTCTTTCCCTATATGTGAGTGATGTTTATTTGTTTGGTCGTTAAGAGAAGATTATCCTATGAACTTTCATTCAGCAAAAAAAGAGAGAAAAATAAAAGATTGATTTTGAATTCCCGAAACAAGTCTTGCATTGTTCTTCTTCCAATGCGACTGGGGAGCACCTACAGGTATTGGAAAACAGCACAAAATTTGTAACAATACAGACTCATAACATTGTAGAAAATTATGGACGCCAACTTCCACATTAGAACAGGTCTATAGTGTATATTAATGATCAAAATCATTCAAGAATAGAAGCACAATGCACCCTTTCTCGTAGCAACAGTGGATCAATTCATAGCATGATTTTCTTCAGGTAGAGTGATCCAAAGTGGCTCCGGTCATATGGCTCTGGCATCTCTGAATCCAAGACCAGTTGGACAGGTAGCAAGAGTATTCTACGTGCTAATTGAGTGCTACCTGGGTCGGAGGAATGTTCTCTAGGGTTCTAGAAAAGTCATTTCCTGGCATCATTCAGTTCCATGCTTTCACACATCAGTACCACAAATCACTTACTCCACACCACAGTGTACATCCCAGACAAGGTTGATGTGGTTGCTTTTCACAAGTTGAGGATAATGCTAAGTAAAAATCTCCATACTCAAGAGATGTTCTTGGTATTTAGCATTTAAACCACAGCTGCACTATCAAAAATTGTTGCATCAGCCACAGGCACACTTTTGAGCAGATCTGATTCCAGGAAGCGAAGTAGATCAGCATGGACCCTGATCTGAATTTTTTTAATAGTTGACAGAGCACACTGGTTTTCATATATAAAGAAATTGTCGATATCTCCATCAGAACAGATGTGCAGCCTCGTTAACAACAGACCATACTTTAGTGCTGCGAGCTGTGCCTTCTGGCTTGACCTGGACTTGACCAGTGGTAACTTATTCTTTGAAAGCGTTTGTGTGACAGTTCTTTCACAAAATTGGTATAATGCACCTGACCAAGGGTCTTGATCCTTCTCTCAGTTTCTGTTGATTACTGCCTGTTGCTCAAACTCTGTAGGGGTCAAGGCAATGTATCAGGGCATTCTTTCAGCAACTTCAACATCTCAAGAAGTGATCCTCATCAATTGTCTGGCCGGGTCCACTCGACTTCCTTGGCAAGAGCATACAATGATTGATCAGCAGGAAAGACAAGAATCTGACTGAGGGTTCACATGCTGAACTGCTGCCTTGAAGATATCTCAAGAGTAACATATTGTTGCCATTGAGTGTGTGTTGTGTAGTGCAGTGATTGCTGTAGGTGGGATGACAGCTCAGTGCGCATCAGCACAGTAGGCAGACCACAATATCCAGCCATCCATGGTAGACTTTTCAATAGCTGTCTTGACTTTGCCGAGCCATGCATACTCATCTTCTGAGGTAGTTACAGCAACCAAGATATTGCTAGATCTCACGGTACCTTGTACGGCTGGTGCACTAAAATCTTCCATCTTGAGGGCAGCCAGTTGCACAAATATGTAGGCTGATGGCACTAGTGCCATTGACGTAGGCTAACAACCACTGGTATACCCCAATCAGTTTCATGCATGTGAGACAGATACTACATAAGGGAGAAGTAGAAGGAATCTTTGGCTGTTGCAGAACTTGGATTGTGGTTGATTTTGTCTAAGCTGTTGCTATGAACAGACAATGACGCAACTTTGGTTATACTTCGACCTTGATCTAAATGTCTTTGGTTCTGGTGATCTCAAAAGAATCCCAAAATAAATGTACATCTCCAACTTAATTGGAAATGACACCTTGAGCGTTTTTCTACATTGTGCCCAGTGGACTGGCAGCCATCTTGGATTTGACCCCTGATGATCCTCAGAGGTCAAATCTGACCTCTCCCTTTGACAAAAAACCTTAGGGTATGTACAAACTATGTTATGAATTTTGGGCTTTTTTCATAAAGAGTACATCTGCTATACTAATAAAAATATATACGAGGTGGTAACGGAAAGTTCCCGGACTATATTTAGAGTACAAAGTAAATAGTAGCGAAATTAAAAATGAATGAGGTGTTTTATGATGAAAAAAATAAGAGTATATATGTTTATATTCTTCAGAATTTAGATAAGTAAAAATTTGAATAAATATTTCAATTTCTTTTAGGAATTGCAATATATCACTCTGTTTGATATTGTTAAAAAGATCTTCCATATTGTTTGCTTGGTAATGTCTCGATCAGGTCAGACAAAAGTCATTGCAGCTCATTAGTAAATGTTTTATTGAATATGGCTTCTGGCATGCTATACATATTGGGGATTCTTCACTTCTAAGGAGGTACGATGTAAGTGTGTCCTATTCACAGTCTGGCTAAAACCACCTAGTCTTATCTTTCTGTAATCTGGATGATAGTCTCCAATGTTGGGTTGGATATTTTGTAATTTGTTGTTTAGGCAGATGTTCCATAACTCTTGCCACTTATCTGTGATAAATTTGTGGATGATTAGTTTGCAGTCTGTGTAAGAGATTTTGATGTTCGAGTTGTTGGTGTATAATGATTTTTTTTTTTCCGCTGCTATATCAGTTTTTTTATTTCTGTAGACGCTGATATGGCCCGCTCTCCAGCAAAGAATATTTTTCTTTTTAATATAAATTGATCCTGTTCAGAAGTTTAGTGATTAATAGATTTGTCAGGTCTTTGTTTTCCAGTGATGTGAGTGCAGATTTGGAGTCTGAGAAAATGATAAAATTATTTGCTGTAATGATATTTAGAGCAAAATCAATTACTGGGACTTTGGCACTGTAAATTGATGATTTACTTGGTACTCATTTTAGCGATTCTGAACGGTAGCACATTTTGCTTCATCTCCATCTGAGTATGTGTTGATGATCAGTATTGATGATATGTATTTCTTCCTGGAAAGTAACAGAGTAAATAAAAGCTTTTTCCTTCCAGTCAAGAAGGATTTTACTTTGTGGTAGGAAGATAGCCATAGGCAAGGTTTGATGGGCATGAAGATAGTTTTACTAGGTTTTGCATTGCTAATTTTTGCTGTCCAAGTCATAAACTGAGCACTTCAGAGGTGCTGAGAGCCCCCAGAGCACGTCTCTGAAATATGATTTTCTGGCTGATCCATAGATGAAACATCCATAGACAAGTTTTAAATGTATTTGAGTTTGGTACAATTTTTTAATGTTTTTTCTTATCTGCTCCGTCAGTGTGGGTTTTCACTTTCAGAAGCTGGATGGCTTTACTGCATTTGATTCTTAGGTATTCTATGTGTGGTATGAATGATCATTTTTGGTTGAAATAGATACCTAAGAATTTTTGTTGTTGGATAATAGGTATTCCAATACCATTAAACTTCAGAATGGAGTCATTGTGCATTTTGCGGATTTGACAGAAATGCATACATTTGGTTTTGAAGCCATTTTCTATGGTCCCTCAGTTTATTTTGTTACAGGCCTGCTGCAGTGGGCGTTCAATAATGTGGATGTGCTTGAATCCTTAACAGATCAGGAAGTCATTGATATTCAATGAGCCATTGACTCTGGGGTCAAGGCATTCCACTACATTGTTTATTTCAAAGCTAAAAAAAATGTCATTGATAGAATACATCCTTATGGGACTTATGTCCTGTTCAAATAAAAAATGAGTCATTCAACCACACTTCTCTCAGGGAGTTGTTCATGAATATTTGCATTTCGTCTTCTAGGTCTTTCATACTGCTGTATCTCCATGTACTATCGGAGATCATATGTCTTTTCTAGATTGAAAAATATTGCTGCAATATCCTCTTCTATAATGAAAGATTCTCGTATAAAGGTTTTACTAGACGAACAATATGGTTGACTGTACTTTCCTTTTTCCTATAGCCTGTGAGAAGATTTGTTATTTGTTTCTAAGTACCATGTTAGTCTTACTTATCATTATTAATAATGTTTTATAGATACTACTAGTCAAAGCAATCAGTGGATAGTTTGTTGGGTCTGGTGAGTCATTTTGATTTGGGGGATGGTCATTCGTTACATTTTTTTAAAAACTTTCTATAAACAAAAAGCTCATCATATAATGAATACAAATAAAAATTTCAAACAAATATCCTTCATACCTTACGAGTTATAGACTAATCTCTGAGTGGTGTCATGAGCCAACCCCTGTGGCCTCTATACAATACATTAGTACTAGTATTTATATAAACATTTGCTTTCAATAAACTGGTCTCCTCCCATTCACACCTTGTACAGCAATCAGTGTTGGCACAGACCTGCATTAATTCAATGATTTTTGCACTAGGGTCATCCTCACTGACTGCTGTGATAAAATGTAGATAGCAAATAATGAGGGATTTTTTTTTTCTTTTTTTTATTCGATGATACTATGAGACACTTTCTCGTGTATTGTTTACACTTGGCACACCTGGCTTCTCTCTGACTCAATATAATTCCTGGTACAGGAAAGGTGTGTTTTTGTTTCGTTTTTTTTTTTGTCTATGGTATGGCAAGTATTTTAACACAATTTTTGTTCTTAATGCATTTTCTTTTTATTGTTATAGCAATCAATATGTCATTGTTCCTGGAGGAACAATTTTTAAAGGGACTGTAACCAAAAGGTTAAAAATTCATAGAAGATCTCATCTGGGTTGACGACTATGTAATAGTCTTTGGCCAGCAAGTCCGGCAGTTTGATCATAGAGAATGGTTAATTATAGCTTTCAGGGTTTCCTAATCAGATTTCTATTTCTTTTTTCTTCGTTTAGTTTGAAGTTTTGAGATTTCCTATCAAGATTATTCTAGAATGAATTCTGTAAGAAGTTTTCTGCCAGGATATTTGCAAGGTCTTTGTTAGTGACCTTTGTGTTATTTTGGATGAGGTGTTTCAAGGGGGTACTATTGTTTTGTCCTGATATCTTATGGCTCAAATATCATTCTTTCAGAGTTGGTTTTTGATAGATAGCTTTTCCATGTATTTTATTTGGATTCTTTAATTGTTTGTTGCACTTAAGCTCTACAGTTTTTGAGCAAGTTTTCCTTTGTTGGTTTGGATTTGAATTTCCTTAGGGCTGTATGTGTCCTTATCACCTTTTTACATTTATTGTAAAACTATTGCTTATTAGATTTAGTTTAAGTGGAAGACTTAGGCATGCTTTCTTTAGCAATAGATAAAGGTGTTATTGTAAAGTATGTGATGTGATCCTTGTTGTCAAAGTTGAATTCTGGTAATAATTGGCATTGGCATAGTTCTAGGAATTTTTCCCTAGTTGGCCTCTTGGAGTACTTGGAGTCAAGATTTTCTGAGGTGACAGACAAGTGGTCACTTCTGCAGGTGTTTTTGCGGTCTTTCCAATTATAATTCGGTTATAAAGCAGGATTGCATAAGTTAGGTCCATTGTGGAAAATGTGTCTGTTGCTGGATGAATATATTCATAATTCATCATTATATTGGCATAACTTGTTTTTTGTAATTTTTTTTATCTTTGATGCGTTATTTTCATTAAGGAAGGCTTCTTGTAAAGACCATTGTTGGGCAGAGGCTCATGATTAGGAGTATCAAATCGATAAGGTTAGCCTTAGTACCTTGATTATTTCACTGTATGATATAGTTCACCATGCTTCAAGTTTGTTTTGAGAGGGTTTTGGTCATTTGTGGATTTGGGTCCTTGACATCCGATTGCTTCTAGACCAATCGGATTTGTTGTATTGCAGTCAGGTTTACTTGGATTCTTGAGGTTGTATGTTGTAGTTTCCTTGGTCTGTCTCTCCAAGACGGGATTTGAATTGACTCAATTTTTAGAGAGGATTTTCAGATCTTTTGTAAGTCAGGATTTCAAGTTTTTGACTATTGTGTTTTATTGTGGGCTTTGTATGACATTTTTTTTTTGGAAGATTCAATACAAAAGATCCAACAGTGCAAGTAGACTTGGGTTTTTTCATTTCCTTTACAAATTTTCTAGTCATCTGTTGTATCAGATCTTTGACAAGTGCTTTGTATTAATCTTGTTAACAACTGCCCCTTGTGATTGTTTTAATGTCTATGTAGTTTTTTTGGTGTAAGATTCCACAATATTTCCTGCCTCAGCTATATTTGACGCGTGCACTTTGTGATGTACAAATTTCTGGCAGATGTAGCATCTCAAGGGATTTGGCATATAAGGTTCCATGGTATGGTTGATTTTGATCTCCAAGTAGTTTTGGTGTTCTGAAAGTCATTGAGCAGGTATTAGTTAGAACTGGTTTGTTTTCATTTTTGGTAATTATTCTCTTGAGGTTTGTAATATTGGCTTTTCAGCCATGTTTCAATTCTATCCAAGGTCCAGGGAGACAGTTCAGGGCTTCTCACTATACCCTCGGCTGTATTTAAAGTTTGATGAAGATAGACTTTTTTATCTTTTGGTAGGTAGTGAAAAATAGTTATTTTCAGAAATTTTTCAGTAATGCCTTTTGATTTTTCTATTTCTATCACTAAAATGCTATTTCTCATTTTTTTCAGTCATTGGATTTAGTTTGGAGGACATAACATTTTCAATAACAAATGGCGATATTTTTGACTGAGTGTTCTCTACTGATTCCAGGATAAAAATCATGAAAAAAGTAAATTTTGGTCAGTGTCACTATCTTACTCAGAACCTACATTAAGTCTCAGAGAATTTGTTGTATACCACATTGCACAACTTTGGAAAAAAAAAACTCCCAACAGAACACACCTCTATTTTAATATTCGAATTTTAGGAAAAAAAAAACAAAAAACATCTTGTTAGTCACTCAAAGAAGCTGTCTTTTGGCAGTATGCTGTGTTGGTGGTAATCAATTAAAAAACTGGAAAAAAGGGGTGATCAATGAATAAATTAATTCTCACTTTTTTCTTAAAAAAACAAAATAAACAACAAAAAAAAAGAAATCAGGAGCCAGTATGCATAATAGATAGCTAGCCCCATTTATACCCACACTTGTAAAATATTACAATATAGATATATTCAGGAACTATTATTTTCAATAAAAATCACAAATAGCCATTTTCAATGTTTTTTGGTTTTTTCCTAAATACAAAAATGTGGACCTCGGACATTTTATTATCATATCATTAGCAGCTGGCAGAAAAAAAAATTTGATCAGATTAGATGTTATTTTGATGACTGCACACCTCTTCCTTCTTTCCTATTTGTTGTTTGATATAACAGGAACAAACTGACCAATAAAAAAGCGGCTCAAGAAATGTGTGGACACATCTACAAAACTGACACAATAATGACTAAATAACAAGCCTGCATCAATTACTCATTGATAATTATATAAGTATTGTAAGTAAATAGAAAGATAGTGTGTATACATTTTTTAATTGAAACACTTTTTAGATTGTTAAATCAAGCTGGTTTTATTATACACTAGTTGATCCGCGAGAAAAAATTCACGCATATACAGGTTTCCCTGAAGTAGAGTGTTCCTATAAAAGCTGGAATGATGTTAAACAAACTACCAATGGTTAAAATTTTTTTTTTAATGATCCTGGACATTAAAAATGATGAGGATGGTATATCAGGACGAGATATTGGAGGTTGTGGAGTTTAAAGAAACAGGAGATTCGGGAGTAGAAAAGAGAAAAAGAGGGCATTGCCTCTATAATAGATCGCTGTGGAACAAAAGCCGGAAAAGCAGCATGAAAGGGAATTACAAAAGCTGGGACTACCTGTATTTTGATTCTATTTAGATGACTCCTTATCAAAAGGAGTCTAAAGAAATAAAAACGTGTTGCAGCGGAAGAGTCCACTATTTCAAATGTCGGAAAATGATAACCTTCAAGTGGAAGAGTCCATGGTCAAAGACAGGAAACTACGTTCACATCTTACAATAAAATTTGAACCCTTCATATCTTTCTCTATGTAATGTAATTATCAAGGGTAAGAATGGAAGAGGGTGCTTATGCTTGAATGGGAGCAGAAGAGACTCAACCTTCACTATAACTTATTCATTCATTACTTCTCAACAAGTCTGAAGCCTAAGTGTCAAGTTATAGTGGTAGTAGACCACAAGAATATAAACAGCTGCATGTTATTGAAGTTAATATAGATACATTCTATAGATAATAATGCTAGTGTAATGATATTAGTTTTCAACACCTAAAGAATGCCTATGTGTTCAGCTAGTTATTATGAATATTTCAAGAAAAGTCGATTATGTTGTTTCTTCTCTTGACTTAAAATGAATAGTTATCTCTTTACACAACAACTGTGGCTTAATCCTTATATAATCAAGGTTTCAGATATTGAGCCAAGAAAAAATACTACACTTTGCCCTTAGCTGGAAGAACAAGAAGTCATGGTCTACCAGGAGCACAGAATATGCCTGGTAGAGAACACGCTATAGTAGCACCAAACATTCTTGCTCCATAACACTAATAGCGACTCAAGACCAGGCTTGCCAGATTAGGCAAGGAGGGAATAATCTGAGCTTTATCTCTGACTTACCAGCACAGTCATCGGAATAGCATAGAATTTGGAAATCAAGCCAGTCTGGAGGCTGAGGTTCAAGACAAGCCTCTGTACAGATTTACAATTCAACAGGTACATTCTTCATTTATTTCATTACAAAAGAGGCTATAATTCTTGGTAGATTCAAACAAAAATGAGTCTTGCATTGCACATGAACAGGTCTCCCCTAGCATTTTTTAAACTGATCTTGTCACTATCATGTCCAATGATGTTGTCAAATATGGATCAGATATCTTAACCTGAACAAAATTACGTCACCTTGTAATAACAAAAGTCCACAAGCTGAAGCGGAGGAAATTTGACGGAAGGTTGACAACTAAAAATACCCAATGGTCCATAGCTCTCCTTTTCTCTTATCTGTACCTCCATCTCTCCCAATCTTTGTTGCCTGCTCAGACGTTATGCAAACACTGATTAGTGTGATTTTAAAAAAATCTTTGTATTCTCCCAGTAAATTGACTTTTCCTGTCCTCTTCCTTCCAATCCTCTTTTTAAACTTATTAACCTTTTGCTTATATTATTACAGAAAGAGTAACAAATGAACACTGGTAGGAACAAACAGAATAATATAGATTATCAAACAAGAAGCATATCTAATTTGATATCAGCTTAAACCAAGAGCTTCAGAGATGTATAGAGTTACCATTTGGTATTTCACAAGACCAGAATTTAGCCTATTTGCCAATTTGGTTCTGAAAATAAGAATTGGGAACTGAAGAAAAATTTACAAAAGATAATCCTTTCTACAACATAAATATACATGAACAGATAAAAATATATATTTCGATCCTTTTTTCCTGTAAGCTAAACTTGAGAATGGATTTTGAGATATTTGATAATTTTGGTATTGAAGCTATTCAATTTGGTTCTAAGACAGTACAAAACGGGTCATGCTACAGAAAACATCTGGTTACCCTGTTCCAGAGGTTACTGGACTTCAAACACATCTCTAAGCTACCAAACTTCTCCTTTCCAACTCTTTCTGAAAGTAATAACCTTTCCCTTATATTATTACAGAAAGTGAAACATATGAACATGGGTAAGCAGAATAGTAATAGATAATCAAGCAAAAAGAATATCTAATCTGACATCTGCTTACATCAAGAGCTCTGGAGATGCATAGAACAAAGCATCACCTTTGCAAAACAACCAAGAATTGAATATACTTTGATGGCTGTAGAAACAGAGATGCCCCTTCCTTCATTACTATCAGTCAGAAGCCAATGGTATGTAAAGCAATGCACTTACCATCATGATGGCATGACTTAACATCTGGTTGTAAGCATTCTTTGTATATAGCACTTACCAATTGGAGAAGGTTAAACATCACACATTTCTCAAGAGTCTATAGTAATATGATGAGGCACTAGGAGGATTTCCTGTCTGCTACTTTGTATGTGGCATGATCAGACTATTTTCCTTGTGTACTTTGTTCATTTTTTCACAATATTTTGGCCGTGTACCCTTCAGCATTCTTCTTGATGAAATATGAAAAAATGAATAATACAGACGAGGAAAATAGTCCAATCATACCATATATAATGATTAAAACACCCAATCTAACAAAAATTCGGACAAGTCCTGAGTTCAATCAACAAGCAAGAATCATTGATTTTTTCGCCCAGGTCCCTGACTGAATTATTTTTTGCCAACCCACGTCCATATCACCCTCTCAACTTATAAGCATACAATAGATAATACAGGAATACCTTGATTAGGGCAGTTAATTTGTTCCTAAATTTTCTGTACAGTTTAAAACCACGCTGTACAAGGTCTTATGATTTAATGGTTGTTTTTTCCCATCTTATACTTAATTACATTCATATATCATGTACAGCAATATTTCAAATATACATAAAAAAACACATACATGGTATTCCTATAATAAAGTACATTAAAATAGAATGTATGCTCAAAACAACTATACCCTCATCCCCTCACTATAGAGTTCAGGGTTTTTAGCCAATCTATGTCCATACCATCATCTTTCCACTGATCAATACAGGTATATTTTGATTAGTACAGTTAATTTGTGGCAAAATTTCCCATACTGTTTAAAGTCTTAGAATATAATGTTTTTCTTTCAGTTTATACTTAGTTACATTAATTTGTACAGCAATACCTCAACCATATATTTAAAAAAATAAAAACTCACTATTTAAGGTATTCCTGTATACAAGACATATTTCTCTGATGATATTCAACTTGTGGTCACGTACATGAGTGTACATAATCTTGTTAATAAAATAATTTTGATTGATGTGATCTGTTCAGAGATAATGTTTGTATGACACAGTGGTTATTATATTGTCATTGAAACGATACGGAATTCATTGCAAATAGCTCAGTAATTTTTTTCTTTACGTCTAATTACCACTACCCTCAACAGACCAGTTTGAACACTGTTGCTGCGTTAGCGCCATACAGGTGATCTGACATTCATATACAAATATTTGGACTTCATCCAGCGCTTACTGTTCATAGTAGAAACTTAAAATTTTGCACACAATCCCCTTAATGAGCAAGGGGAATATTTTCAGTTTTTTTTTCTAAATAAAAGAAAATTAAAAACCATGGATCCCACCACAGGTGAGGGTGAGAAAGTACACCTTTTCACAAATCTCATCTCTTGTGCATATAATTGTAATTTGGTAAAAGATTTATTCAATATATTTACCTATTATTTTATTGATATTCGACAACCTAGTTTGTAGTCGGTCACACTAACAAATCACTAACATGCGGTTTGTATTTTGAATGCATTTTATCATTTGAATAGGTTTCGTTGGATATGTCACAAACAAAAAGTGCATCACTGCTATTTTTACCTAGTTAAGAAGGTGGGGTGGGGACTCAATATAAATAAAAGTAGGTGATTCATAATTTTTCCTGGAAGGCTAGCTTTTATCTGAAGCAATGACTTCATTCATAAAAACGCCATCTAAAAGTCAGGGGACAATTCTTTTCCTACTTAATCTTAATAACATGATTTGAAATTGCATTCTAAAGCATATTTTGCTACTAGTTTTGCTTCAAGAAAAGAAAAGAAAAAAAAAAAAAAAAAAGCAGCACTCCTATGCACCTGGAACAGTGCTACTCACTCCATCTTTCATATTTAAAGCATCTGGTATTCTCAAGTGTTCAGACTGCTTGCAGTGTTGTCCAATGCGTTTAGATATAGGATGAGGTGACCAAATTTTTGCTGAGGTTTAAAATTTTGAGGCACACTATTGGTTATGAGTTTGAATCAAATATGGACTAATTTACTAAACATTATATCTCTCTCTCTCTATATATATATATATGTATATATATATATATATATATATATATATATATATATATATATATATATATATATACACACACACACATGCCAGTATATTTTTAGTTAATAACTATTTCATTGAGTTCTTGATTTAGTTTCTTCAATACTAAAAATAATCTTTATTTTGATTATACAACAACACGCTAATATCATCCCAGCTTATGAGAAAAATTTTTAATAAAAATGTAATAGATTTTTTTTCTCCAAATCAGCACAATGATAAATCCAGCATTCATGTTCTTAAATTCTCTAGATGCTTCACACATCTGAAATTGTGGGAACTTATTAACTCTAATGATAATTCATTTCATTTTTTTTCACTCCCCAAATTAGACAAATAATCTACTTTTAATCAAAATAAAACTTCTGTTCCTATCACATACCTAGAATCCCATTGCTCTAAATTGACATAGTTAACCTATTAACTGCAGATGGTGAACAGTAATAATTATCAATTGCAAGATAAAGGCCCGACTTGGAGATAAAACCAAATTGCTCTCAATCAAAATAAAACAGGAATTTTATTGAGTTAACCATAGAACTGCAATGACTGAAATTTCAGTTATTCGCAGTAAGTGGGTTAATGTGATTCTGAACAGCAACACCAAATAACTATATAATGCATATGGGTGCCTGAAAGTAATAGGATAGTGTCTGATGCAAGGAGGCATCTCAATAGGTAAGATTGACTCTCCTAAATGCGCTTGACAGCACAAAATAATGAGAAGTTCCTTAACTTTTTCTCTTCTAAGATGTACTGGCCAACATTTTCTATGTTGCACATTGCAATGAAATGGTTTGGGTCAAAATATTCATAAACCAAAACCATTTACGCTAATTCATCTCATAATAATTATCCAACAGATTTTATATAACTAATTTACAGAAGCACATTATATTTGACATGAAAGAGAAAATTAGTCTACACTAGCTGAAAACCTGATCTATGGATGAAATTTTTAGGTAATTCCTACAAATTAAGGCCTTTAGCCCCAATAAGATATCATGGATTTGAATCATGTACTTATTAAATTATACCTTATTTGAAAATCATAACCATTATGAACTTCCAATTTAGATATATGGATTGATCGATTGATAGATGGATATCAGATAATTATTGATGCAAGTGCAAATACGGTCTTCAAACAATTTTTTTTCCTAAATTCTCAAAAACTTTTTAAAAAACAAAAAAAAAAAAACAAAAAAAAAAAAAACAACAACAACAAAAACACACACTCATGTCTTCAATCAGTACTCATAGAAAATTTTATCGAGATATGTTATGCGGTTGTGGGGTTATGCAGTCACATACAGACAGACATTTGGCAAATTATAGGAGAATATCAAGATTAAAGAAGTATAGTACAACAAAAAAAACTCATCCCAAAAAATTCTACGTATTTGCTATAGAGTAGATTCTAGTTAATTGGGGGGAACGAAGAAAATTGAGCAATTTAGCTAAATTTGACAGATGCCTCACCCAGTTCTGAAAAACAACATATAAACGATTCAAATGAGATGCATTTTTAGTTTTTGTTCAAAGCATGTATGGTATAGAACATAAAATGAGTTTAACCTATTTAATCAGTCGAAAAAACCCCCCAAAAAACCCTTAGCTTCCTATGAAACAAAGTAAAACAAATTCAATAAATCTCCACATTAAATCTTTTCTATATCATATCAATCCATAACATATCAAAGTACAGTAATCTTCAATGTTCATTGAGGTTTGAAAAGATTCATCAAGTGTCACCAATATAAACTAAGTGACTGCATGAGAACAAAATCAGTGCAAGTAGTAACAATAATGAAATGCCTTCATACCTTCTCGCAATAAATAATATCAAAATCTATCTACACTGGGGGTCCCCAACCACAAAGCATATATGCAACCAGACCAGGGGAAAATGATATGATTTAGCCACATGAAATGATAAGATTCAAAGAACAATTCATTTCATTGGATCTTAGAATTAAATTTGTTGGATAAAACCTTTTAGGAACGAATCTATAAATCATTTGCGGTTGACACATACCCTATATTCCAGTTGTGATTGATATATTTACATTGCTAACATCAAACCAGTCCATGGTGTAAAAATGGAGGGGGAATCCCTTATCCACAGGATTCATTGATTGATTACTGGTGAGTTGCAATACATTTTTAGTGGTTTGGAATTTTGCATACATTGAATGACACAATTAAAGGCTGCTCACAAGTCGATATTGCCTGACTGAGATTACAACCAAATCGCGTTAGATACAACAGTCCTCCAATGATCACCAAAGTCAATCAACATTGAGCGAGGTCTGTACCTGGATATCAGCAGGTGGGGCATCCCCAACAGCCATGCAGATCAACATATTGTAAGCCTTCTTCTGCATGGTCAATACAGGGGAAGTGGAAGTTGGACACTACACTTCTTCCATATCAAGTGCCAAGGCACAGCAAATCATAGTCCTGAACCTGTTAAGACCATCTGCCAAGACGAAAAGAGCCATATGAGGTTGACTAAGCAATGAATCAGCGATGACCCAACCGAAATGTCACCTTAGATGTTCATGGCTTATCCTAATTAGAAGGAATAAGTGGCACAAATAAATGAAAGAGGTCATAAATATATTTGATTTGTTCAGGTTATTCAATGTTTTACCCAAATAAATCCATGCTCTGATCAAGTTGTGACCCAATTACCTGAATCTATTGTATTTTATTTGAAAGTCACAAATATTTACAGTGAAAAAAAACTATGATCTAGAACATGAATATTAGATTTAGACAACTGTATTTCACTGTAGATAAACTGCACCACATTATCCCATGTATACAAAGATGCACCTGGGTTTTTAGCTGAAAATTTTTTGAAAAATGCAGATTATATACGGTGGAATATGGTAGTTTTCACCTTATCTTCTAAGATAAGATAAAAATTAAAAAATATTGTGTTACAATACTTTATATCTAATATTAATAAATAACGAATATTGGAATTGTCACTTGAAGAAACTCAAAATAGCATTTCTAATTTATCAAATAATTACATTTCTTAAACACACTGATACTCAGAGGGCTCGCACTACATCAGAGTAGCATTTCCAATTCGTGATTTACTTTAAAAAGCCTAAAAACATATATGATGTCAACATTTGAAAAATGAAAACTTGGAAATCAGAGTTAAATGTTTCACATGTAGTGACCCTGTAATACATAATTATACTATTCAAAAAGTTTTGGACAATTGAACCCCTTGTTTGTACTGTTGACATTTCGGACAATCCATTTTATGGCCTCCTTCAGGTGTACCATCTGAATACCATAATCACATTCAGATAGTACACCTGAAGAATGCCGTAAAATGAACAGGTAGAAACATTTACCGCACAAACAAGGAGTTCAACCGTCTAAAATCTTTGAAAGTTAAAATCTACAACTAAGGTGTCTTGACAAGAAAAGAAAAAAAAAAAAAAAAAAAATCAAATCAAATCCGTGTTACCCAGGTTACCAGAACACAAAAGGAATTGTAACAGAGAAAAAGAGGGAGGGAAAAAAAAAAAGAAAAAAAAAAAAAAAGAAGCATACTTATATTCATCCTCGCAAGAATTAACTTGTTCAGACAAGGAAAAAAAAAAAAAAATGTACTTAGAGATTAGCCTTTCCTGGTAACAGAAGCATAGCTGAGGATGGGGGAGGGGTTGCTATTTAAAAATGGCCCCAGGGCCCCTAAATGGAAATTTATAAATAGGTTCACCTGTATTTCTACCAACATGCAACGGATATATTTGTACATACATGAATTGCACAAATAATATTTCAGCTTTTGGGATTGTTTCTCACCAATTAAGTGATAGTGCGTGTCTATTTATTGTAAATTTTCCTTTTTCATCAAATCTTACTAAATGTTGGAAAGCCCCCCATCCTTCAAGGAGCCAAGCACCCTGGACCCTAAACCTCCAGCCACATTGCTTGTACTTGTGAAACATTAGCATTTTCCTGTAACTGTCAGAGGCTTGATTCCTTATGGTATATTTAAAAGACATATGAATTACTTCAGGGAGTTAAATGTTTACTGACTTGCTCATGCAATCTGTAATAATTTAGTCTTACATCCTAAGGGATTTATGATACTGCTTTACCCCCAAACCTGCTTACTTAAAGCTAGATTTACTCACAAGTTTTATCTTCACTGGGTACCAGACTATTGTGACTTTTTTCACCTTCTTCAAATTATATTAAAAAAAAAAAACCCAAAAAAAACCTGGCCTGTATATTTTTGGCATCCACTTTCAACTCATGTTACATAAGAATAGTTTATCTACCGTGATAGTTATCAGTCTTGGGAGTGGGGGTGCACATGTTCAATGTCTGCAGATGCAGACATTACTATATACCTAATTCCCAAATCCCAGCCTTACTGCATACTTAGTTCCCAAAACACATTTCCATCAGAATGTATCGTGATGAGGGATACAAAGGCCATTGGCCCATAAAACCCCTAGTGTTTCTCAGCATGTCTAAGCATACTCAAAAATGTATTTTTTGTTCAAACGAAATTCATGGTTTATCATCGGGATGATGTTAAAACTGTAGAATAAGTGTTATGTAACAGTTTTTATTGATTCAAGTTTATAATAAGTAGGATTGACAAAAAAAAATTAACATTTGTATATTTTTGTAATAAAAAGGGTTTGTTGCTCATCGAACAATTTAACAGATTGAACTGAAATAACTTCCCTATCATTTTTGCTGGATGGATAAAAATTCCAGCAAATAGGTTATATTAGAGGCATAGCTAGAGATTGGGTGTCCCGTGGGCCAAGCTCAAAGGGCCACCTTCAACGTTTAGTGAAATTTGTCAGTAAAAATGCAGTAGGTAAACTTGTACTACTATCTATAAAGCTTTTGATCCCTAAATGAGGGGGCCCAGGCGTTTTCAAATACTTCTTCGTCCTGCATCTACGCCTCTTTACTTGAATTACAGAAGGAGATATTTCCTGGTAATTAATACAAAATCATTCATGATGCAATAACAAGAGATTCACAGTTCATAAGAGAATCGACTGAATTAGATGACCAAATGTTTGCTCAACTAGAATAAACGATATACTCATTCATTTTTTTTTAAAGGGGGGGGGATACAAACAGACTTTTTAATGACCATCAAAAATATTCATAAAACAGTCTACATAACAAAAATATAATTTTTTTTTAAAAATCTAAGCAAATTTTAAAATTCAATCTGAATCATCCAAATTACAGGACGAGACGATGTATAAAATTTGCTGTTGTAGTATAACTTCGTAGAGAAGGGCGGATGTCATCTAGATATGAAAACTGATCGGTGTAGATAAATGAAAAAAAGAAAACCCAAACACTTCATACTAATCTAAACATTTTGAAAATGAAATACTATAAATATCTGAGTAGACAAAAACTATTAAATGAAAGTGCATAAGTGGGCTGGAATCTCAATATTCTGGGAAATCAGAACCATTTAAATAGTGAAAGTGAAGATAATTGAATTTCTATTTGGATTTATACAGGATTTTTTCAATATATTTTTCATTTATATTACTTTAATAATACAATATTTGTTTGATTGCAAGAAAATAAGATGAAAAATAAACCAACGGTTGACCAAAGAAGAATTCATTTACGTAACAAACAATAGCAGATTTTTATGTCAGTCTGCATGCTTGTAGTAGCAACTACTACAACTACTAGCATCATTATTTTAATGTTTATTTTATGCAGAGAGTACTTTTACTATTTGGGCTCAAAATAGTAATAGATATTATTTTTATATAAGAGAAAATACTTACTTCAACAAGGTCCCCTACTATGTATGTTAGATGTTTATCTGTTTGGATGAAAGCTGAAAGAAGATAAATACACGTCTTGAAGCAGATATTGTAAGAATATATAACATTAAAATGCAATAAGAAGGAAATATCACCAAATGAGAGGAATACATCTTTGAGGGGGGGGGGCGTCATTTGATGACACATCAGATCAAAATATATAAAAACTGGCTACAACGTGAAAAAAGGGGGGGTCCAGTTGAGTCTCACACGATAAAAAAAACAAAAAAAAACAATTTAATTTATTCGAAGTAATAACGATATAAACTGGTATTTCTCTCTCATTAATCCTCTCATTTTTTCAAAATATTGTGCGTCGGTTTCAATATCGAGTGAGCGAGAGTATGAAACTCAGCAATTTACAGCCGGGACCACATTCCCTCCATTGAGCTATAATATATATATAACACTGGAAATGACTGTAAAATTAATATACAATGCAAGAAAGCGTGAAGAAAAACAATTAACAAAATCCTATGCAACAGTAAATTTTCTCAAGAACAAAAAAAAACCAGATAAGTTAAATATTACTCACAGTACTAATTTTATAACTTCAAATAATTTCAAGTCGTTTATATAATAGAATTAGTTCTAAAATTCAAAATGTTTTGAAAATTATGAACTTCAATTGAGATATGATATAATATATATATATATATATATATATATATATATATATATATATATATGTATGTATGTATGTATGTAAGAAAACCAAGTAGCAGTAGTTCAAAACGACGTGGATGTGAGGTGACATGTACCTAACAATCCATTCAACCCACAACGCTAAATATTTGTAGGTAGTTTAAAAAAACAATCACTCAGAAATTGAATAAATATTTTAAGAAATGAAATGCATCATAAAAAGTGGAAACATCTTTTATTGCTCAAAAGAAATTTCAACAAGACCCTTAAAAATAAAAACATATGCACTAATATTCTGACATGTTAATCTACAAAAGCATATATGAAAATGCAAGATATACAAACATTAACCCGAATTATTTTACTTGTGATAAAAATATCAGGGAAATTCATTTTAAATTCAACAAGGGAAAAGAGTGCTAATTAAACATATTTTTTTTAGCATATTGGATTTTTTGGAAAAAGTTGCATTTATTTCAAGGAGACATGGTTTTAGGTTTAGTGATCAGGGAGGTGGGTCACGATAAAGCTGATATGGAAGAAGTGAAAAATGTGAAGAAATTATTCAAGAAATTTAAACGTATCTTATTTACCAAATTTACTCGAAGAATGCGATCTCGATTTATGCGACCCTCACTTTTTGTAGCTCTAAATCAGCATATATAATTCTTTGGACTAGAGCAAAATGCAACCCCCCTATTTTGACAGATTTTTTATATTAAATATCTCACACTATACACTAACATTACTTTAATTTTTTTTATCCTCTTAATGACTGAAAAAAAAATCGTGACTTGAACACATGGTGAAAAAAGGGAGTCGGATACAGACATAACAAAAACATGAAGGAAATCAGCAGCAGCAAAAGCTCCCTACCATTGGAGACACACACAAAGTGAAAGATCACCCACAATATACTCTGCCACATTTCTTGTCCTTAATTATTATTATTAAATAAAAGACCATTTCCTTTCTTGGGGGTTGATCATGAGCAGAGGTGTTCGTAAAGAAAGACAGAGAAATAAAATGGAAATTAAAACCTGGAACGGATTGTCAAAATAGCGAAGAAGGAGGGAAACAATATTTACAAATAAAAGCCCTACGAAATAAAACGTGGTTACCCACCAAAATCAAAAACAATATAGTCTATTGTTCGTACATGTTATTACATCAGTATTATTTCTGTTTCTATTTCTTAGACTTATTGACAAAAGACTAAGAAACAAGTAGTAATTATACTAGTGTACAAAGTAGGCAAGGAGAGCCTAAAATATAGTTTTAGTTTTATTCTATAAAGTACAATATTGCCTTTTAAGGGAGAACAATATCCATACACCTACTATTACACTAAAGATTTTTTTTAATAAAACGAAAAAGGATATACATTTTACAAGGCTTGTTTTATGCAAATAGATAAAGTTTGAAGACTGAATTCACAAAACGGATACAGAAACGTACAATAGTTTTTTAAATGAAAAGGTTGAAGTTTCTTTTTTAATAAATATAGTGTTAATATTTGTTACCTTGACCAAGACTTTTTTCGAATACTTACAATATTTGATACTTACAAAAATGCATTATTTTTTTCTGAGTGAATTAACAAAATATTGGGCATTTTTTTTTCAAATCAATTTATTGTTTTCCAAGTTCAACTTGGAAAATCTTAAGGATTAAATTTCAGAAGAAAAAAAAAGATCAACGATAGGTTATCATAAGTAACATTCTATAAAAAAATAAATATAGATGGTTATTTTTGTTTTTTCATGCTTACATTGTTAAATAAAAAAATATTTGAATCTCAACAAAACATACATAACTAAATGAGGATAAATTTTTAGTTTTAGAAAACCTTTATTATCCGAAAGAATAAATTATTGGGTTAAATTGTTTATCTTGAAGAAATTAAATAACCTTAAATGACATGAGATTTAATTTTTTAAAGTATGCAATCATGTATTATTATGAAAGAAATGATCATTTCTGTTAGAGAAGACTACTTGGCTGCTGCCGTACTTTCGTAATAATGACATTCCTTTTTCCTTAACACTAATAGTGACGATCTAATTAAAAATATACATAGATTCAGTTATAATAAATAAATGAAGATATTAATAAGTAAATCAACCAATTTAACCCTGTGTAACTTAATTTATCCAGAATTTATATTTTTCTCACTTTTTTGGATTTATCCATTGCAGAAAGAGAGGACAGATGTTTGTTTTGCTATTAATGGCATTTTTTGTTGAACTGTTTTCATCCTTTTTTTATATATATACAAGAATCGTTATGCAACTTTTAACAGGAAAAGATTAAATAAAGACATATATAGCTAAAATAAACACAAATTATTTTTTATTTCCAATAATGTTGAACTTGGGTTATGTTGTTGAAGGGAAATTCTACTCATATTTTCCTTTCCTAAGGTTGACACACTACTAAAATGCAGACATCGTAAAAACATTAAAAAGGCAGTAGTCGTCATTATATATATATATATATATACATATATATATATATATATATATATATATAAGTTGATATTTTATTTCATCACTTCGTCTTAATATCTTGACAGGCCTAAAGATCTAATGAAATAAAGAAAACCTCACTAAAGTATAAACAGGTCGAAAGTTTCGTTAAAAATATTTTTTCTTCAAATGTTATTTTCGTTCTGACAAAACTAATCAAATACCATTTAAAGAACAAAAAAAATTGATAGGGTATATAATTTATAAAATGATGAGTCTAAAGGCCAAATTGTTGGTCAAGTTCGAAGTGAAAAAAAAACGAAGGAAGTCAACTACTCAATCTGGTTAAAAATAAATAAAATAAATAAAAGGAGAGAGACCACCACAAAAACAAAATAAAAATCCTGTCTTTATATTTAGCTTCATCATGGTTTTTAGAATTGAACAAACTATAAAAGCTTAAGAAGAACCTCTCAAGTTTCTCAATCTATAGTCTTTTAAAAAGAAAATAAACCCTATTTTCGATAGTTTTATTTCTAAATTCCGTTTAGTAAAGATGACATTCGACTGGAAAGGAAATAGAAAAACAAAAATAGTGAAATGAGATATGTAATCAGGTCTTATGGTTCAAGAATTGGACGAAGAAATTGAAGATTAAGTACTAAAGCCTTTTGAGTCGGTTTAGTTTTTGATTTTCTTAATAATCTCATTTTTATGAGTTTAATTTTTAAATTTAGTCTCCATAGAAAGATGACATTGACTGAAAAGGAAATAAAAACTGATGAAATAGGGTGTCTGATTTCATCTCTCAGTGTTGCAAGAGTTTAAACAAAAACAAAAAAAAATGAAGTAGAGACTTTTGAGTCTGTATTTCATTTAAATCTCATTCCTACGAGTTTTATTTCTAAATTTTGTTGAATAAAAACGACAGTCTGGAGAGGAAATAATTTTAAAAAAACAAAACAAAAGCCAATGAAAAAGGATATGCAATGCCTTTCCTTTTTCCAAAGTAACTATCATTTTGGTTTATGACGAAAATAAACTAAATATTTCGTCACTGTTTTGATCTTGAGATATTGTGATTCTAAAAACAATTATTTTTTGACAATTCGTTGCTCTAAACATTGTTTTGTCCCTTTAAATTGATTTTAGTCTTACTAAAAAAACTAAGACAAAAAGGAGGACAACAGAAAGGAGTTCGTAGTAAACAATTTCAGTAAATAAATGGGTTCTATAATCTTAATTCAACACCTAAATAAATGTCTTTTATACAATGACAAAAAGAAACAGAACAGAAAATTCACCAAGTCAGGGAAACCTAGCCATGTCTCTTATTCTCTTCGTATCATAAGAAATCGTTCTTTTTATTAATAATTTTTACCTTCATCTCAATCTTTCAGATATTGTGTTTGTTTTTATCACAACTTAACCCCACTTCAGGATGGACACAATATTGAAAAAAAATGAAGTTTAGATCTAACAATACTTCATGTAATAAAAAATAAACAAACAATTCTATTTAATAATTTTAGACTAACAATCTACCTTCATATATTTTCTTAGTTTTTACAACTGAACTCGTACTGTCACTCTAAATACAAGTAAAAATTAATGGTTTTACAATACTTAGTTCAATAGAAAATAAATGATAAAACTAATGTTTATTTCTTCTACTATTTATCACATTTTTAGCGGTTTTTTTACAACTCGTCACTCCGAGATGAATATAAATAGTAAAATAGGAATGCTCTCAATATGTATGTCATTAAATAAAAAAATAGAGAAATTATTTATCACTTCATATTAATTTGCCTTCACGTTGTATATATTACAACACCAATCTGTTACTCCAAGAATATATAGTATAGTAGTCAAGATACAATGGTTTAAGAATTAACTATACTTCATGTGCGGGAGAATAAATAATAGAAATCAACTGTTTATTTTTGTTTTAATTTTGACCACTCATTTTTTATAGTTTGGTGTTTTTGTCACGATTCAACTCAACTAGAGTCGTCACTAAGATGAACAATAATAGTAGTCAAAAAATAATGCTACTGTAATGGTTTCACAGTACTTCATCTGATAATAAAAATAAATAACAAAATAACTGTTTATTTCTTTGTTTTTGTCTCCCAAGCGAAACTCTTCTCTCACCTTGGCTATGGCTCTCGACAACTGCTGCTGCTGCCGCTGCCGCTGCTACATGGCTGTAGCAAAGCTGGAAAAGGAAAAGTAAATTGAACAAATCCAAAGCCATCTTCTTGTCCTTCTTGTGCCGTGGTGGCCTCTGCTGTGTTACTGTTAATGTTGGTTTTGTTCCTGTTTTGTCTCTTATTCTGGTTTCTATTGCCTTCTTCTTCTTTTTCTTCTTTTCTTCTTCCTCCACCAACGACGACGACGCCGTCGCCGCCATATTATCTCAATAATGCCACCACCACCACGACGACGACGCCAAAAACACTAAGCAACTCTAGCTATACGAAAATAAAATTAGATCAAGATTTTTACTCCAAGATTTTGCGTTGGTTTTATGACCAAATTTATGCCTTGAAAATCACAGTTATTATTCATTTTCAAAAAATTGTTTTTCTTCTTAATAGTTAATGTTATCTCGATTGATAACGTGTACGAAACTAAAAACATCTAGATTTAGATTTTAAAAAACATCTAGATTCAGATAGAAAAATATCTAGGTTTAGATGAAAAACATCTAGATTTACATGAAAAACATCTAGATTGGCAACTGCGAAGACGCCAAAAACTGAGCTACTAGCGATGCGAAACTGAAATAAATTATTATTTTTTCCTTCCACAATATTCCAGATTTATGACCAGATTTATGCCTTAAAAATCGTTCTTATTATTTTAATTTTCCCCAAAAATGTTTCTAAATTTGATATTATCAATGTTTATAACGTATACGAAAGTAGAGAAACTTCTGATATCTAGACGCATAACAAAACATCTAGATTTAGATTGGAAACATCTAAATTGGCAACACCGCAGTGAGTTCGCTGAGAGCGGACGTACACACGTTTTGAAACCAGTGCACAAAGGAGAATGATGTGTGCACAAGAGATACCGAGCTTTCTGAGTTTTTATTGAAAAAACATTGATTCACTATGTTGAATTCAAAAGTATGCAAATACTTTTATCACATGAAAAAATTTCACACATGATTTTTGCGACCCCTGACCACAAAAATTAGCGGAATTATTGCCAGTGCTAGACATCAGTAGCGATGCGAAACTAAAATTAGATTAAAGTTAAGTAACTGTTTCTATCAGTTTTGTCACAGATTTCATGCCATAAGAATCGTGATCTTCATTTTTTTTATAAAATTGTTTTTTCTTCAAAGTATCCCGTGTTATCTATTGATAACGTGTATAAAACCAAAAACATCTAGATTTAGATGAAAAACATTTAGATGTAAATGAAAAAAAAAGTATCTAAATTGGCAGCATTGCGACGACGACAAACTCTTTAAATAGAGCAACATTTGCGATGCGAAACTATAATTAGATTTTCATTTTTTAGTAACAGTTAGTATCAGTGTTATGATCAGATTCCTGCCTAAAGAATCGTTATCTATTTTATCGATTCTCATATAGTTGTTGTTTCTTCATAATATTTAACGTTATCTTTATTGATGATGTGTAATAAATTGAAAACATCTAGATTTAGATAGAAAACATCTAAATAAGCGACGGAAGGACAACACCAAAACACCAAGCAACATTAGCGATGCGAAACAAAAATAAAACCCAAATTTTTGTCAACATTTTTTATCACTTTTATAAGTAGATTTATGTCTTGAAAATTGTTATTATTATTTATCTTCCTCAAATTGTTCATTTTTTAATAGTTAATGTTGTCTCTGTTTATAAAGTGTACGAAACTAAAGAATGTGCTTTCAACATTAAAAAAAATGGAATTACTGATGTCACTATCACTATGGTTGTTACTGGACGGAAACTCTTTCTTTATATTTCATTTAATAATATAATGCTTGGAAATGTCACTATTTTATTATATTATATGATGATCGGAAATGTCACTCTCGTTATTTCCTCTAAGCTGTTTGCATTTGTGGACACGCTCATAAACACGTTTTGCAACCAGCGCACAAAAAGAAATTAATGTGCACACAAAAGATTTCAAATTCTATTGGTAACTTTCCGAGTTTTTATTGAAAGAATATTGATTCATTATGCAGAATTCAAAAGTGTGCACATTTCGTTTTCTGGAAAAAAAAATTGAGCCAAATATTTCCAGGGCATACTGACTACTAAAAATTAGAGGGAATATTGATCACTCACTATCTTATTCCATTGAATAATTCTTGAAAATGTCACTATTTTGTTTTATCTTTCAATGGTTAGTAATGTTACTTCAAGGAAACTTTTTAAAATTCATTTTACAATATAAATAATGTAATGCTTAGAAATATTACTATTGTTTTTATTTTGGAGAAAAAAAACTGCTGCTTCTGCTATTAACTATCTCTTTAAATTTTCTATATAAAAAGTCTCATTTTTTGGAAAGTATCACAACTATTGTAAATTTATATCAAATATCAATTTTTTTCAATTGCTGTCTATTTCTTTCAAGAAGAATGTCATCAGATAATCGTAAGCAGGTCATGATTTTAAAAAATATACTGTAAGAAAATTAGGAATAATTGAGGTATTGTTAATTTAGAGTAAATTCCTAGAAAGCCAGCATGAAATGAAGATAACTCTTGGTGGCCTCAGAAGCTCACCCTTAAAAGAAAAACAGATCATTATTGCTTTGACTGATCCAAACTGTTTTTTATTTTGTGCCGTTTTTAACAGAGTGGACAAGTGCATGATGCGTTTAAGGTTTTAAAAAAAAATGTTTTTATTCATTTTATTTGTGTGCTGTTTTTAAAATGAAAGATAAACGTTTGATCATTTTGAGGTTAATAGGAGTTATCTCTACATGCACAGATTCTGGGAATCATCCCGGATTTTGTTACTCACTTGGCCATCAAGGTTGACAATATGGGTATAAAATTACTGGACAAGAACATATTGACAGAAGACTAGTTTGTCCAAGTGCTATTGATTTTTATAATCTTTTAGCTCAGAGAAATTTTTCATAGAATGACTTCTCAAGTCAAACACAGATAACTATATTAATCTTATCCTCTATCAACTTTGCCATTGGGTGAAATGAGGTGATAAGATCGTCCGTCAGCATACATCACTTCTCTTGCACTTTTTGTGCCAGGAAGCTGTGTCGTTGCTCCTCCAGAGCTTAAGAAGCAGATCACATAGCTGATTCTTGTTTAGGTTTTTGTTGAGGAAGGCAATGAAGTCATAGGGTTTGTAGGTGTATGGATCATCAATGGTCTATTCCTTGGTGAAGCCTCGTCTGAGCATCTCTTGGGATCTAATAGAGCCTAGCTGCTAGCAATCTGTGGAGAAGACAAAGTGGTACTTGATAATCAACCAGTTCAAGACCTGCACGCAGATCTCTTTACAGATTGATGGAAGGTTGGTCATCATGTGGAAGATGCCATTGCCATCTTTTATGAAGAGATATCCATAGGGAAGGTTACATCCCTGACCTGAAGCGAATAATAATGGATGTTGTTCTTGTGTGTCTTGGCAAAGAAGCTATTAGGAAAGCCAAGTGCATGAAGAACGGGTGAGAGGGGGTAATGCATGAGTTCTCTGAGGTCAAAGGGCCTATCCAGTATCTGGGACTTGACAAGCAGCTGGAAGGTGAGATACATAAAGAGCTGCAATGTCAATTATCTTTCAGGTGGAACATATGAAGTATCTTATAGCAATTAGTTAATTAGCTGAGATATTATTCACTTTGCCCTGTGCAGATGTGCGCTTGACTTTCTTGCTACTTAAGCTTATTGAGATGCTCGAAAAAATCCTCTTTCTGGAGACAAAGCTTTTCTGGATAAACCGCCTTGGCAGCCCTACCTGCAGATTTAGCCCACCACGCATTCATCTCAATCTCTATGTCTAAAGGAGCTCTGGATGCAATGAGTTTTTATCAGGGATTGTCCGTGAGTCAGAGAAGCCTTTGATGGTTGAGATGTCCCTTTGCACTGCTTCTTCGTAATTCTTCATTTGTGTGAAGACAGTGGACGAAGGGGTGTTAGAGTTCATCTGGTTCATTGGACATATTCTCCTTCTAACTCTCCTCAAGGTGCTCGCTCAGAAAAGACAGTCAAAAGAGAAAGAGAACTCTTGAGGAAAAGGCAGATCACCCTGAGACAGTGGATGAAGTAGACGATCTCTTTAATGATGATAAGTAGATTAGAGCACAAAAGACTTGATCAACTGTCAAAATAAGGGTTCAGACATAATTTTCTTTAATTGTTCATTCTATTTATGCTGTGTTGGCCAAGTGAGATATTCTTCATGTTATATTGGGAGATCATTTCAAATAGAGTTTCTAACAATATAATACATTCATAATCATTCTTTTGGATTATATATCCATTTCTCAATAATATCATTGTTCATGTTGAGAAACAAGAGTGCAGATATGGATAGTGAATGAACAAAAATGAGAATGTGGGAATGAAGCTAGTGTATATATGTAAACGTATCATCAGACTCTCAATATTTTTTTCTGTTTCTTTCATGAAATAAAGTCAATACAAGTTTGAATCTTGATATAAACCGTTTTATTGAATTGTTTGTGTCATGCTTATATTGAAAATGTGTTTTTTAGTTCTGTATGGTGTTGACGTAAAAATCATGCATTTTTTTATTTTTTAGTGTGCTGGTTCAAGTTCATACTTGACATGATATAGGTTTGAAATGAACTCAATCATACATTATCATAGCCTGCTAACAGTTGTAATAATAAAATATACACTTCAAGGATTAGGAGAAAACAGATTACAGGACAAACAGTTGATATAAATATATAATTGGATTTCTTAACAATCTTCTGATTTTTGCTGTTTTTGTCCTGAAATAGAGATGTGTTTGAATCTAGAAAACAATATTTTTTCTTAATTTTGGGGGTCAAAAATATATAAAATGATGTGTTCATAAGTCTCTGTATGTTGTTTACTTAACGAGTTATGCTATTTTCTATCATTTCAGTGTCTAGGTTCAGAACCGCATTAGGTGTCATATATTGTTAAAATGAACTACATGGGACATTATTTCCGCTTGGAAACGGGCAGAATCATAAAAAAGACATGTCAAGGATTAGGAAAAAAACAGATGTCAAAAAAAAAAAATCCAGGGGGTTCCTGTGGACCTACTTTTTTAACTATACTGACAGGAGAAAAAATTTGAAGCCTAATCATTGAATAGAAATTAATTTGGAAGCACTCAGAGAGTGCATACCTCTGCCGATACAATTTTCAATAAAAACTAAATGAAAATCTGCTCCCAAATTTGAATGGTGCTGGGGAGGTAATTGTAAAAATTCTTGGATCTGCCCCCAAATTTAACCAATTCTTTTTTAGCCCATTGTCCAATCTTCCACAAAATATCAGTAAATTTCATTGAGAACTTTTGGAGATATTGAATGAACAAATATGAGTGAATACACGAAAAAAAATTCACCATTGAAAAAATTCCTGGATCTGCCTCAAAATTTACCCGATTCCTTCTTACCCTATGGCCAATTCTTCAAGAAAATTTAATTGAAATTCATTGAGAACTTTTGGAGATATGAGGTGTACATATAACTCTTGTGTTGGGGAGGTAACTGCAAAAAATTCTTTGATCCACCCCAAAATCTAATCAATTCTTCTGTAGTTCACTGCCTACACTTCAATAAAATGGTCATTGAAATTCCTTGAGAACTTTTGGAGATATTGTGTAGACAGACTGGGAGACACGAATGAATACATGTACCTCTTCCAACTTCATTGGCGGAGGTGAATGATAGAGAAAGGATGAGAAAGAGAAGCAGATATAGTGAGGAAAGAAGGAAGAAAAGGGTCAAATATGAAAGACGATGGAAAAGAAAGAAAGAATGGAGTGAAACTGAAGAAAGAAAGAAAGATAATGGAATAGAAAGGAAGGAATGAAGAGGGGTAAGGGAGAGTGAATTGAGAGTTAGAGAAAAAATTGGTACTTGGGGAAAAAGAGAGAGAGTTAGAGAGAGAGTGGATGTGAGATAAAAATTGATAAAAATGACAGAGAGTAGATTGTTTTATAGCAGGCCTGGTGTCAAGGTAGAGTGTGCAACACATCCACCAGAGGTGGGGGCAGTAATTTTTTGGAGGGGCCAGGCCCCCAGCTCTTCCCTGGTGATGGGCCTGTTATATAGAAAGGAAAAATGATGTATCAACAGGATCAAACCAGTTTTAAACCTCTGAGAAAATAGGATACCTGCTGTAGTACAATTGTTTACAAGTTGATCTCATGGGTCATACAATAAGTTAGTAAAGTGATTCTTAACATGAGGCTCATTCCCCACTGTTTGAATATACTTGGAATTTGGGTGTGAAGTGAAAAGTGTCCTGTGGCTCAAAAATTAGTTGTTTTATGGTTCAACTGATTAATTCCTATTCATGCAATACTATTAATTACCAAGTGCACAATACTATTAATTATTATTAATTACTATTAATTACTAATTTCACTATAGATTCCACACAATTACTCAACTCATTAACCTTGTGAGGTATAAATGCGATATTTTTAAGGGTGGCATCAATTAAAAACCATCAACCAAAACTGTCACCAAAATTGTCAACATAAGTTTCTTCAGTCAGTCCAGTTGGCTGGCTATGTATGTATGTATCACGCGTACATGACACAGAGTGGAGCTAGAGGGCTGGAAATTTTAACATTCACTCTTTATTATATCTAAAAAAAACATTTTTTTTGTTTTTTCGAAATTGACCCTACTAAAAACTTTTTTAGAGAAGAATTGGAAAAACAACTTCAATTTGCAACAATGAGTTTCTGTTAAGTTGATCACCTGATTTATTTTTTGAAAATTCAGACTTTTTTAGTGATCCCTACCCAACAACAGAAGTATTAATTGATCACCCCTTTTTCCAATTTTATCATCATTACTGTGTACCCTATGGTGTGCTAGTCTAACTTGAGCTTAGTGAATAGCATTTAAGGCCTACTGGGATAGTTGTGTGTTTGCCACCATTTCCAGTGGTTGGTGTTCAAGCCTAGGTAAAACCATTGGTGGCAAAAGGCAGGGGGATGCAAAAGCATATATTTGGAATATACCTAAGTAGCAACCCTGTTACCAACAAAGAATAGTACCATTTTTTTATATAGATACATGAGATTGGAGTTACATAAAACAATTTTACTGCATCATTTTATCCTTTCTTGATGCTTAGGTGCCAACTTTCAAACCCTCTCACTCTACATCAGAGGGCCTGGCTCATAGTCAGGACCTTTAATGCTGATTCTCAAGATTTGCAAGTTCTTGCCACTTGAAAGATTTGTGCAACCCAATCTTCCTGCCCCCATTTAACCTTGTGCCACACTAGGGTAAATTATTAGGATGGAGGTGTGGATAGTCTAATGGTTATCAGTATGGAAAATGGAATTGACGAACCAGGTTCAAACCCCAGCTGAGACAGTTTGTGTTCACTAATGCCCTTGGGAAAGGCCTGAATTCATCTCTTCTCCTCACAGTTATGTGTAAAATGCAGGGCTGAGTTGGCTCTACAGCTTTGGTTGGCAACCAGTATAGGAGACAGACATTTTCAGTTTGCAAGCTTATTCAACAATGCCTGGGATAACATAGATTTCAGATTCAGTTTACCTCAGAAATCTCTCATCATATCCCCTTGAAATTTTCTCTGTTTACTGAATGGAATCACAGGCAAGTTTTTAGCAAGTTAGTTTTTGGACACCCCCACCCATAATAGTGTAGGGTCGTATTCACTGATAATAATGATCTGATTTCCATCTATTTATCTATATAATGCTAAAAGTCTGATTCTTTTTATCTGTATGTGACCTCTCTGGAGCTAGACAGATATATAACCAGGGGTATTGAATTTAGGTAAATGTGTGAGCTTAAAAAATTGAAAAAAGACCGGGTGATTTACAATTGAATAATAATAGTGAGGTCTGCGTTTGAGCTAACCCTAATAATAATGATCTGATTTCCATCAAATTTCTGTCAATTTAATACTAAAAGTCTGATTCCATTTATCTGTATGTGACCTCTAAGTAGCTGAAACAGTGAATAATAATAGTATGAGGTCTGCATTTGAGCTCAACCTGATAAAGATGATCTGATTTCCGTCTATCTATCAAACAGTTTTGATCTCTTATTGGGGTCAAGGGCCATATTTAGGCCTTCTGCAGTAACTAGCTGAAAATTCCACCTGTAGGACGGGTTTTCAGCTGATATTCAGAAAGCAATAATTGATACGATCAATCATAATATTATTTTTAAGACTATCAGTGTGATTTTAACTTTATTTTTTCATCAAGCAAGGATTTTTGTTGACTAAAGGCTTTTTTTATACAATGTTATTTTTGATAACATTGTCAAGTGATGATGCCAGACGATGCTTCAACCAAAACCAGAGATTGGCACAGGTTTTGGGAACTAGGTATACAGTTAGGCTTGGTTTTGGGTAATGTTCCTTCAAATTCCGTGAAGTCAATGGGTACAAAAATCTAATGTTGTGTAATTTTTTCTCCATGACTAAAGTATGTGCTCACTTTTGGATTCAAGGCAGGGAATCAATATTTCTTCAATAAAAATGAAGTAAGCCATCTACAGATTGGAATTCTTTCATGTGCACAATAATTCACTTTGTACACTCGTTGCAAAACATGTGTGCACTTCTGGTTTTAGGAACTAGATATTCGGTAATGTCCTCACTGGTTGACGTTTAACATACAAAAAACCTGGACCCTGAAAAGTTGGCAAAAGCTGTACCCTAACCCCATGTCCATCCTTGACCAAAACATAATCCAACTATTTTACAGACTTTGACTCTTCTACTAATCTATCTGTTACAATCATGATTACGGTAAAATAAGAGAATCAATAAGAAGCAACGAGAAGCAAAAGGAATGTGACTTAAAAAAGCTTTTTATACTGAGGTTTGTCGAGATTAACTAAATAATTCAGGGTGAAGAGTGGGGTTGAGGTAAGAGTTATTCATTAATCAGAGCAATTTTTTACTGATAATAAATGATATCTTTACTTTGCTTCCTGTTGCTTACTGTAATCTACCACAACACATTACAATCATTATTTTTCATATTATTCTCCTCAAGGAAGTTATAACATTAACCTATCATTATTTGCCAACTATTTTCAGTATTCTAATATAGATTATTCTAGTACATAAGTACTAGTCTCACTTTTTTATGTTGATGTCTGTTTGTCTGTCTCGCTTTTCTAAACCAAAGAATAGAAATTAGAAACACTTGCCATCACAGTCAATAATTGAACAATCGTAGCGTCAAAATTTGAAGTCATGGAAAAATTCCATCAAAGAATAAATATGGTCAGATTAATTTCTACTGGAAAACCACAAAACCATAGTAAAGAAACTTCTTGAAAGTTCTGTTATTAATCCCCCACTACCCAAAAAAAATAGTTTTGATCTTTTATAGGGCCTCCCACAGAAACTAGCTGATTATCCTGCCAGTAGGTATGGTTTTCAGCTAATATTAACTGAAGTCCTGCAATGAAGTTATTAAATAAACTTTAATAAATAATTTCTGCTAGGCATCTTGCAACCAGCTCAAACAATTCTTATCAGTCAAATAATTAAACAAGCCTGGCCATGTTGTTGTTAGCTTTGTTTCTAGGTAACCTGTGTAATAGTGTTTGTAATGCTCACCTCCACTAGAGGAATAATTTAAAAACTTGATAGAGCACTCAATACCATGCACTAACTAAAAACTGAATGAAAACCAGTTCATATATAGCTATGAGGCAGTGAAAGTAACTGCATAAGTTTTGACTTCCATATTTCGGACTATTGTCTTGATACATAAAAAAATATCCCTCAATTGAAAGAAAATTCCTGGACCTACCCAAAAATTAGAAAAAATAATTTAATCAATTCTTTTTTAATCCATGGCCAACAGAATTTCATTGAAATTCATTGAGAACCTTTTGAGATATTGTGGGGACAAATGGACAGACAGACAGACATGAATAAATTCAATCAGCCAATGTTGCCAAGTATGGTTTGTTATTAATAGGTAAAACTGTCTTGAAAAATGGCTAAAATAAGCTAAATCTTTCCATTTCCAGCTACTTTCATGGCTAAAAATGTTTTATGAATGAGTGGCTTGGTTAGGCCAATATATATATATTGAATATTCAATATATATATATATATATATATATATATATATATATATATATATATATATATATATATATATATATATATATGTATGTATATATATATATATGTATATATATGTATATATATATATATATATGTATGTATATCTATGTATATATATATATATATATATATATATATATATATATATATATATATATATATATATATATATATATATATATATATATATATATATATATATAGCCTCTTTTGTAGATTTTTATTGGCTGAATAGGGAAAAAATGGCTAATCTGGCAACCTTGAAGCCAGTAAAATAATTTTGCTCTGCAATAAGTGTCTAGCTGATGAAACACTTTGAATACATTACCACCAACCAGGCATGACATTTTTCACGTTGTCACTTGTCTTCTTACAGGTGTACATGGAGTTAGAATGTGGTTTCGTAAATACAGGGTACTGAAATAGGGGTGGTCACCAGGGGAAACATTCAATAAGCAAGGAATTTTAAGGGTGGCAGGCTAGAAGCATCTTAATATGTATGTAAGTATTTATATTAGTGCAGTAGTTCTTAACCAGGGAGTCGTGTCCCCCTGGGGAGGGGTGAGCATGAGTAATTTCTTGAGGAGGCACAAGCCTGCAGGGAGAATTCGTCTAATTATTTTTGGAATTCTCTTAATTGTTTGCATGATATCGTTATGAACGTAATATATTAAAAACCATCACCTAAAACAGTCAACAGGTTTCTTCAGTTTTTAAATTTGGCTGGCTGGCTGTCTATGTATGTTTGTGTCATATATAAATACATTGGTCATGTGATGGTTTCTATTGAGTGACTAACCAGACCTGTTGGAATTAATTTTTCTTCAAGAAGTTTCTCTGATGATTGAACTTCTTTTTGTTTGTTTTGTTAACACATTTCAGCAGATCCATTCTATGGCCTTCTTTGGGTATACTATCTGAATGTGATGGTGGTAAATACAATATCCCAATGGTGGCCACACTGCAACGTAGGATTGGAGTAATGTCAATGTCCAATACTGTAGCGTGGATACCTGTTAGCCATCATCACATTTGGATAGTACACCTGAAGCAGGCTGTAGGGCAATTCGTCTGAAATGTCACGTTACCAACACATACAACAAAAAGAAATTCAATCGTCTGAAAAATCCTTTGAATGTTAATGACTCTTCTCGAAACCATGGACAGTAATTTTTTTTCTCATATATTTACATTACCAATTTCAAACTAATAATTTGGTAGAAGATCTGTTGGGGGCATGGAGGTAAGGCCCAATTAATAAAGCGAGGGGCATAGTGGTAAAAAGGTCAAGAACCACTGCATCAGTGAGTATACATGGGTACATCAATAAGTCTGAAGCCTAGTGATGAGAAAAGCATTTATTTTATTTAAAAAATATTCATTTTTCAACATAATCTCCTTCTTTGTCAATACACTTAATTCAGTGGGGAATTTTATCACATGGATTGAACATTACACAATTAAAATTTCAGCACAAAATCTGCTAATAATTGTGCGTGTGTATACATACGTATTTTTTGTTTATCTATATTTTTGTTTGTTCAAATATATATGTATGTATGTATATATATTTAAATATACACTGTTAAATAATTTATTTTGAGTTTGTCTGTTATTTTCAATGTATGCTTAAATGTGCAAAGTGTAAATTTTCTCTTGTTGGAATCATCATTTGTTTACTATGTAACTGTTTCTAGGATTTAAAAAACAAAACAATCATATTAACATGGCACCCCCGCAGTGTTGATCAAACAACACCTTCTTTTCAGCTGAGATTTTGATATATAGCTCATGTCATACAATTAGTGTATGTTATATATATATATATATATATATATATATATATATATATATATATATATATACATATATATATATACATACATGTATATATATATATATATATATATATATATATATATATGTATATATATACATATATGTATATATATATATATATATATATATATACATATACCTATATATATATATATATATATATATATATATATATATATATATATACATATATATATATATATACATATATATATATACACACACATATATATATATATATACAAATATATATATATATATATATATATATATATATATATATATATATATATACACACATATGTACACACACGTATATATATATATATATGTATATATGTAGAGAGAGAGAGAGAGAGAGAGAGAGAGAGATCATTAGATTGGACAGTTTATGTCTGACAAAATGAAATGTATATATATATATATATATATATATATATACATACATATATATATATATATATATATATATATTAAGATATGTTAAGATAAGGTTGCTGCTTCAACGTAACGTTGCTCCAAACTATTAAGCTAAACAGCCTATTGGAAAGTGAAGGCCCAAATAACCGTTTTATACCCAATCTTCTCATATAGTTGGGCCTTCGCTTTTTCACTACATTGAAGTGGCTACCTTATCAGTTGTAGTTTTGATTCCTACTGCAGTCCCATTTTTCTTTAATTATTTATTCTATTTATGTTGTCTAGATTGAGTGATTCATTCTCTGTGTAGCAACGGGAGGTCATTCCAAATGGAGTTTCCAAAAATATAATACATTTATAAATATTCTGTTAGATTATATATCCATTTCTTAATAATATATATATATATATATATATATATATATATATAAATATATATATATATATATATATATATATATATATATATGCATGTGCATGTATATATTTATTGGGTATGTGTATCTATATGTATATTTATGGATACTGTTTATTTTATTTACGTTGTCTTAATTGAGTGACATATTAATCATCTAACGGCGGGAGATCATTTCAAATAAGTTTGTATATGATATAATGCAATTCATAATTCATTCTGACAGACTAATTATGTCCATTCCTTAATGTATAACTGTCGTGTTGAGGGAGATGAACAGACTGAGAATAAACAAGATGTGAATTCAGGTTGAAAGCACTTACTTGGCCTTTGGATTACCAGCGTCTGTTTAACTCAATGGTAAGAGCATCGCTACATTAGGGCGGCTACCCGAATGGTGGCAGGTCTGATTCCTACAGCAACCCCATATATATATGTATAAATATGTGTATATATGTATGAAAGATGTCTTTATAGAGAATAAACAACAGTATAAACAGTCATAGAAATGATTGAAGTGACTTGAGAATAGCAATAGTTTTCTGTCTGGCTAGAATTCTAGATATCTACCACAGGAAGGGATCTCATTTTATTACCCTCTGTCCATATTGAATATGGGAGTAACAACTTTTTGTCTTTACCACCTGTGCAGGTAAGATAGTTATGGGAGAGTTGTTTACCCAAGTGCTCGCTCATCCACATACTTTTTCATTATCATGGCATGCCAGTAATGAGACATTTTTGTCAAGATGTTTGGTAATGAGAAGTGAATTTATAAAACAAATATGTCAAAATTTTCATTCATTCTAATCATTACATATATGTCATTATATAAGTTGACCCAGTAAAGTCTGGCTGGAGGAGAAATCAGAACAATTATCACAATTTTAATAGTCTCTAAATTTTCATGTGAAATATTGTAATTATAACTTTTTAATTAGTATTTCTTTTATTTTATTTCAGTTGCTTTTTATTGCAACTATCAGGTTGCTTTCTGTCTGATTTTTTTAAAATGAGGAATTGTCATTAATATACATTTTACTTGGGCTTCAAATTACATCATGATGTCCTTTGAGATGATGATGTAGTGGATATAAGTGTTGTTTAAAGTGTTGCAGTTACCTGGTGGCTATGAGTTCAATCCTTGGTAATGAAAATCCATACATCCTCTGGTTTACCAGAAACAAGCAAAATCAATTTCTATAATAGGGATGGCAAAAATTGCAGCTTGTAAACCACATGTCACACTTTGACATTGAATGTACTGCTCGTGAAAATATGTTGCCTGAGTTCTTTTTCTAAGTTCTTTTTCTCCTCACCATTGACATAAATGGTAAATAAAATGAAAATTCAAGCTTTATCGTGATGATCAATGAATAAGTTACTTCTCTAGACTTGTAATCACTGAAAAAGGTCTGGGTTTTCAAAAAAACAAGCAGGCCCCAAATAGTGCCCAGTTTAGCATAAACTTATATTGCATATTGAACCCCACACTAAAAACCCATCTTGGTAAGGAATTTTTGAAAAACAAAAATCTTTTCCCTACTCATTGAGGTGAATATATTTGCAAAAGTTCGAGTTTCTATTTTGGGCAAAGCTTGGATAGATACAGAGATTTATCGATACATATGAGTCATGATACACAAATAACCTAAGCCCAGCAACAATCATTAAACCAGACTGTCGTGGGTGGTCATGATTAATTAACAGTTTTAAAAAAAATACATTAATAAATATTATTCTATATATATATCTATTGATATTTAAATAAAAGTTTTATCATAAAACGTGTATTTGACAATAAAAATTGGTTGTTTCTGTTTGGGAGAGCCATACAGATGGCTGTTAATGGCCAGTCCTCGGGGGTTCATGGCATCAATGCCGGTGTACCTTGGGGCTCTGTCCTTGGGCTACTTACTTCCTGATGTTTATGAATGACCTGCCAGACAATATCATTAAATCTTACATTAACATTTTTACCGATGATACCACGCTCTTATGCATTCTTCTGGGGACTTAAATCACCAGGACATGGCAACTGATCTCTTTTCTGATCTATCCTTGCCAGTTAATGGTGGGGGAGTGGTTTGTGTCATTTAACAAAATTAAAACCAAGCTTCTGTCTTTCCTTGATCGTTGTAACACCCCTGAATTTTCCCTAATCCAGATGGAAAGAACCACTCTCAAGGAGGCCCTATGCTTGGATGAACTTCTTGGCCTTAGGTTCACACCAAGCTTCTATCTTTCCTCGATTGTTGTAACACCCCTGAATTTTCCCTAATCCAGATGGAAAGAACCACTCTCAAGGAGGCCCTATGCTTGGATGAACTTCTTGGCCTTAGGTTCACACCAGAATTAAAGAGTTTTAGGTCTCATCTGTTGTCTTGGATGCAGCAAAAACGGTCGGTTTGTTATACCACCCAAGAAAATACCTGACGCAACCTGCCATCTTGTATTTCTACAGGAGTCAGATATGACTCAAAATGGAATACTGCTCGCACATCTGGGCAGGCTCCACCCAGCAGGTTTTATCTAGCCTCAATAGGGTTCAGAATAGAGTACATGGATTAGTTGGTGATGAACTATTCTCATCTCTCCAACCACTCTCCCATTGACGTTGATGTAATGAGCATGGCATTTCTCTATTGCTATTTCCATGGAGCTCCATCACCTTGTTTCATCAAAAAGGGATTTCCTGTCAAAACACGATTTGCTTTCGCATCTACACCTTCTGACCATCCCACATACCCATTGCAATTTCCACCCAAATAGCTTCTTCCCTCGAACAGCTGTTTTGTGGAACCAACTTCCCTGAGAGTGCTTTCCTAAAGTGACTCCTGGGCTCTGTGTAGGGTGACTGAGTTAGAAGAAAAAAAATGTGTGTAAATTTTGTTTTTGTCTTGTGGCTCTCAAACATCTGAAGTTTATAGAATGTGGTTCTTGCAATAAGTCAGTTTAGCCACCCCTGGTCTATAACAAATTGAGAACAATAGTCTGAATAAATTAGTGTAAAATAATGACAATTGATAATGATATCTGTACATTGCTTAGAACAAATGTATGAGAACTGGAAAAAAATTATATAGAATTATATAAAAATCCACAGATCTTTTATCTAAAATTATCTTTAAAATAGATCTTCTCTCTGAAATTATCTAAAAAAAATACCAGAACAAGATTTGGGCATTTTTGGTCCAAAATGATCATAGATACTTAAAAACAAAAAACTGTTTTTAGATGATGCTTTTTGGTGTACTCATGCAAGTTTTCAAGTTAGTAGCCCTAAAAATGTGACTAGGAGTGCCTGGAGACATGCATGTACACACACAGAGGCATGCAGACACATAAAGAGAGAAGACTCAGTAGTTCATTTGGCTGGCTGGTTGGTTGGTTGGTCATTTGTGGGGCTACGGTGATTCAATATAAACTCAATGTGATAATGAATGTCAAACCATCTGACCAAGAGTGGATTGGCCTCCTGGCACACTAGGCAAAATCCTGGTGGCTCGGTAGAGACTGTGGGTCGGTGCTGCTTGGCAACTAGTAGGCTGATAACCTCTAGTTTCAACATTGTTATGTGCCACTAAGCAACCTACTGTACTCTACATTAGTTATAGGTATCTGAATATGTAATTTTATTTTGGAAGATATAAACTGTGTCTAATCTAATTATTGATGTCGTGGCCTCTAGGTCTTGTAGGTGGGTGCAAAATGAGTTCCAGTAAATATACTTGAAATTCTGCATTCTGTGCAGTCTGCACTGACTCATACACCCAGCCTTCTCTTCTGTGGTTCGTATATAAGTCTAAAACATATATTTTTTTCCTTGTAAAAAACAAACTATTTCAAGGGCTTGGGCACATTAATTACTAATTTATATATAATACTAGTATATACCCCCCCAAAATTAGCTTCATGCTTCTTCATGCCGATCCATTCAAAAATAACTCTATTTTTGTATAGATCGGCATGATGAAGCGTGAAGCTAGTTCATTAGGTAATTTATTTTTGATAATTCAAGTGTAGCCATTTTAATTTTTTTTCAAGTCT
The DNA here is from genome assembly GCA_963457665.1 of Thysanoteuthis rhombus. Classification (NCBI taxonomy): domain Eukaryota; kingdom Metazoa; phylum Mollusca; class Cephalopoda; order Oegopsida; family Thysanoteuthidae; genus Thysanoteuthis; species Thysanoteuthis major. The sequence continues at coordinate 27,192,046 of OY735238.1, read as the reverse complement.
CAACTCAACTAAAACTGTTTCAAAGGGGAATCAGACATAAAGTCTTGAGACAAAATGTAATGTAAGTAAAAAAAAAACATGAAATATTATGTGGCATAGAAAAGAAGTCATCAGAAGAAACTTATTTTATTAGACATAAAACTAATTTTATTACAAAATAAGCTCATGCACTTACTCTTTCTTTCTATCATTTTAGCTTCAAATGGTCAGCATTTCTATGACATATTCTCAATTGGAATAGTAACAATCTATCTCATTTTATTACAACCCTTTTATTGTTTTTTCTAGCTGTTAATGTATTTCACATATAACAATCCATTATAACTTTTAGGTCATGACAAGACAGGACACAGCAGACAATTATGCAATTAAACATACTAATTTGCATAAATGGCTATAAATACATAGATAGAAGATATTATGCTAAAATATTTTTGATAAACTATTCTAATAAGAAGTTTATATAAAATCTGAAGTTGAAGTCAGTGCTACTATACCAGATGTAACCTAGTAAGTTCCAAGCATAGTCATTTATCTATCTATTATTTACTTTGTGGCTAACTGACGTGACGAAATGTCCATTGACTATCTGCTGACAAGATGTCTGCAGGCGAAAAGTCCGGTTCGTTTTTTTTGTGATAATTTCTAGCTTAACCAACCTAATCTAACCAAGATAATGTATCCTACCCTGATGTAAAATTGTCTTTAACCAGGTCATGCTGACCTTATTGACAGTGGTTTATATTAAACCCTGAATGTAGTCTATCAGGTGGAATGTATGTAGATGTATATAATTACTCAAATAGCCAATGATTCATACATCTTTTGATTTTAAAAACTTTTTAGATAATTTCTCTAGAATGTTTATGTTTTGAAATTAAGTTTTTAATTATTCAAGCTTCCTGATTTTTTATCAAAAAAATCATTTGCTAATCATTAAACTAAAAAAAATCTGTAATGAGATTTTACTTGAGAAAAATCTAATTTTAACGTCAACCATGAAATTTCTAATTGAAATAATATTATTCATTGTAAGTATAGAAAAATAGGCGAACTTAATAGAATTTAAAATGATAGAAGATTACTTACTACTCTTTATTCACTTCCTTACATTGGACAGCACGTGTGTTCATTTATCCCCTCAAACAATATGGCTCCTGCTCACTCAGAATGCAGAAACCACCTGACCAAAAGTTCATAAGCCCTCTTTGGCTTAAGGGGAATGGCTCAGTACTGAAAATTGGATTATTTACTTTAAATTTATATTAGCTGGTGGTAACTCTAGATAAAACACTGAGAAGGGACAGAATATCTCTGTTAAAAAAAAAAGCAGGTTTTGTTTTTACCAGCAGGAAAGTCTTTTAAGCAGACGTTTTCAAAGTTAGTGCTGCCAGTTCATCTTCTTTACAGGAACATCATCAAGAAAAAAGTGAAACTCAAGGCACAGTTACTAAAGGCTCTCAAATATATGATAATTCTGCAGCACAAGAACTCTAAGATGAAACTCATGAAGTCGCATGGTGACAAGGCTGGCACTGAACCTGGAGTTTCTGCAAAAAGATTGACGTAAAATAGGAAAAAAATGCCGACCATTTTGCCAAGTTAAGAATAAATAAGAGATCTTTTTTTTTTTTCAGTTGCATCAAAGATGACCACAAAATGATGATTCTCTCACATTTTCATTAAAAAGTAGACCATATGATGGTTGGAGACGGTTATTGATGGAAAAGTAAGAAGGGTTTTGAAGACTTCTCTTTTGTTCTCAGCAATGATGATTTCAGAGGTTGTTGACACATTTACTAAATGCCAACAGACAAAGTACCTGACACACTTCATACATCAGCCAAACACAGTCGTCACAGAACGCCCCCTCTTCAACGATGATAAATCAGCAAAACAAAGAAAGCAAATGATGCTGGCAGATGCTGTCTTAGAAAGTGAGCCATGAACTGAAGATCAGTTTTATAGACGAGCGTTAAAATGGGAATATTGATAATGGCTGATTCTTTGGAACCATAACTGTTCAACGTTTAGCCATGCTGAATAGAGTTAAACAAGATGATGATGATATATTTCGGAGAAAAAAGTTTTTTAGTGCTATTTGTTATCATATAATGAATCTAATAAATCACTCTTCTGTACTGTGTGCCCTGCATATAGTAAAGAACATGAAAGCAATTTGTGTATGGAGGATATGAAAAACTGGTGGTGTATTCAACAAAGGATTGATAAACATGGAAACAGCAAACACCACAATTATTGTACAGAATCTCACATTCTTAGTTCCAACCATAAAAAACACTGAATGACTATTATTTACAAAACAAATACTTATGAGTAGAGATGAAATGGAAATTAATGAACAGTCAATGGAAAGAATTGTTGAATTTGAGAAACTGATTGGTAATCAAGGGCTGAACTACAGAGAGAGTAGAACAGCCAAATCAGACAATACACTTGACGATTCATGGATAGACAAGGGTGTACTTGATGATTTTTAGGAGGGGCAGGCCTCTAATTTACCAGAAAAGTGGGCGTGCACTCGGAATAAGGCAAGAAATCAGTGTTGTAAAGTATTGCTTGTGATTTATAGCCAAAACTGTCTTTAAAATAGCTCAAATTGGCTAAATTTCATTAATTTTATATATCATATAAAAATATACTCATTTAATGCCAATTTATCAAATAAGATAACAATATACTAAGACTCAAGAACAAATTATCAATTAAAATTGTGCTTTCGCTTTTATTAAACTTACCAGATTTAATCGGCTATCATAGATTTTTATTGAGTAAATTGGAAAAAATCACCCGAATCTAGTTGGAAAATGACTGATTAGGCAACCCTGGGAGAAAATTTATGCAGTACATGGTGACCCCTTCTATTCAGTCTCCCTCCCGCCTTGATCATGAAAATTTTCTAGAATATCTCTGATCAAAGAGTGAAAGAAATAAGTTTTGCAAAGTAGACTTATAGTAAGGATGTATTTGGGGTACTTGGTGTATGGTGGGGCTAGGGTTTATGCTTGGGTATTTTAGAGGGATCAATCAGGTATGAGTGAAGGGAACCCATACAGCTAGGAGTTCTGGGATTTCCAGGGCACTGTAAGTCTCCGTAGGTAATTAAAAAAAAAAAAAATGGCCGACTTCAGCTGCTGGTCTTGTTTGATATTCTATTAGCAGTGCCCATTCCGTGGAGATTCAACAGTTTAAAAAATATCTAAAAAAAAGATGTAATCATTTTATGTCATTTCATCCACACCTTCACATTGATCATTATTTTCTTCTTTGTAATCATTTCCTCTTTCTCTTTTCTCTTTTTCTTTCATTTTTCCTTCACAATAATTCTTCTTTATCCTTATTTTATTCCTCTTCAATCTTTTTTACTAACTCGTCTTTGCTTTCAGTGTGAAATACTTTCTCAACTATCCCTCCCTTTCTCCACCCTCTCCTTCTTTTAGCTCATTTTTTAAATAATTTTTACTCATTAAAAAATTATCTTTTGCCTGACATCAGTCCATTTTTTGCATTGGGTTGGGGTTGCCGTACTGGTGGAGAGCAGCATTTTACTCATCAACAAAATAATGTTTGCTCGATCCCTGCCCATTATTTTTCACTGTCAATAGGGGGTTACCATTGCTAGTGGAGGGGATGTTGTACAGCAGTGGCTGTTTTCAGGTTTCCATCCCTTTCTTTCTACTCTCTCTTGCAATATGATGTGAAAGAGATGGTAGCAGTTGATTATATCGATAAATAGGTATTGAAAAATGAGTAAGATTTCCATTCTTCAATAAAAATCATCATGTTATATACTTTTATCCATCTCAACTCTTATCATGTGATTATGTTGTTATTGCTTCATAATTTCAGTTTTGTTGAAAATCAAACAATCTTTATATTTCTATAACTAGGCAAGTGAATTTGATAAGGTCAAAAAGTGCAGTTCTGAAGGCAAATGTTAACTGTTCAACAGAAGAATGATGGTGATTCTTTGAATAATGTCAAGCAAATATGATTGAATAAATATCATATTATATAAATATGATTTCTTTTCATTTTTGTATGATGTATCTAATTCCATATCTCCAGTGGACCCAACAAAAATATCAGTTCTAAAATCTAATATTTTCTTGAATTGTCTCAAAACATAATAAACTTGACTTTAAGTTGACTTTTTAAGTTTGCTAACGGTTCTTCATCTTTGTATCTTCATCTGAGTTATCTAACATGAAATATGTTTTGGATGTGTTTAAAAAACCATAGCCAACAAGAATGACAAAGAGTTCAATCCATTTTTACACGTGCAGTACTCCTGGCCAAACTGTTTAATCAACAGATTTGAGAATTGGCATCATTATTCCACTAGACCCCTTCTTAAAATATTCATTTTGGTTTTTGGAAAAAAAAGGTTGTTCGAACTTTTTGGGCATTATTTTGACAGGTTTATTAATAAATGCTTTTTATGGCAGTCATATCCCAAATAGTATTTAGTCTGACCATATTCATTCTTTTATGGAATTTTTTTTATGACTTTAAATTTTGATGCCCTTGTTGTTCAATTATTGACTGTGATGTTAAGTCTTATCCTTACTTAGTTTTTGAGTGTTTGTTATTAAAATAGGGCTATAAGTCGATGGGAGGAAGTACTTATTAACTGAAGAATATGTTCTATTACTTATAACGTTTCAAAATGTTCTTGTAATTGGTAAAATTTTAAACATTTTACAGCACCCTCCCCCACATATGAATTCAAAGCACTCACCAGAATCAAAGCCTCCAGTCAGTTTTTAGCTGTTTGGCTGGATTGTTTCTGGCCCCCAATCCGCCTCTGCATCTGACATTAGATTTATAAACTCCAAGTTACACCATCTGATGTCCTTCGTTGACCTAGAAGTTGAGCATTGGTGGTTGTGAATTCAATCCATGGATTGAGTAGAGAAGATCCATCTATACTCTGGTTCAGCAGGGACAAGCAAAAAATGATGTCACTGGTATGAGTCTCTGCTGCCACTTTTAGAGGGGAAGGGGGCACAAAAGGATATGTTCATTCGGAATATAACTTAATGGCAACCCTTTCACTAGCTATGAATAATACCATCTTTTCCACATGGGTACGTTAAGTTGGGGTTACATAAAATAATTGTACAGCACCATTTGCCATTATTGACAATGAGGTTCCAACCTTCAAACCTCTTTACCCTAGTCCATACCTTGGAAGCGGGGTCAAGGGATGGACCTGAGAAGGACAACACAAGGATCAATTGTACTAATCCCTAGCACTCATAAATCATATAAATTATGAAATATTTATTTATTCACTTACATTTTGCAGCTTTTTGAACAATATAGTTTTCAGGGTTGGCTGATTTATAATAACAATGTGTTCTTATGGTGTAAAATCAACCCATAGAAAAACATTGTTAATGGTTCACTGAATTCGTTGATACAACCTGACCTACTTTTAGAACCTGTCAATCAAAACTGTCATTAAAAAAAGTCAACATATGTTTCTTCAGTTTTTAAGGTGGTCTGCCTGGCTATGTATATCACGCATATAGGCTATATCAAAGGAGCCGGAGGGCTGAAAATTTAAACATTTACTACTTATTATGTCTGGAAAAAACTTTTAAAAATTATTACCCTTCTTAATAGGTTTTTCATGGAGGGTTCAATTTACAGCGTAAGTTTATGCTAAATTGGTCCCTTATTTTGTGTTTGGCAGCATTCACAAAGATTTTTCAAAAATTTAAACTTTTTTCAGTGATAACTGCTCAACTTGAAAGTAACTTATTTTACAATTTTTCTCTTGATTTTACAATTTTTTTATAGATCACCCCGAACATGGCATAATGCCAAAAGACATTGATCAGTCAATGGTTTCTATTGAGTGACTAACCAGACCTGTTTCATTTATTTCTAAGCTCATGGGATACTCAAGGTCTATTGTTTTTTGAGGCAATCATAGTCATTCAATACCAATCAGAAGTTGCTATTTACTGAACCAGTGATTCTCAATGTGGGTGCAGCAGCACAATGGTGAGCTACTATTATCTCCCAAATGTGCCAAATAAATTTCTTCAAATATGGCAACTCATATTTCAAGTCTAGAACATGTCAGTACAGGTATTATGATTGCTCCACTTCCACTATAGAGTTGCCTACTGAGAGGTTTGTCACTAGAGTTTGTGACATCTCAGAAAAGGATTGTTGGAAAGGGAGTCTAGGAACTAGGGGTATGCTGGGGTCCATGGGGCTGAGGTTGGGAAGGAAGTGGGGGATAGACATTGTACAACCTCTCCAATGAAAACTAAAAAGTATACGAATTCCGCTCCCTGCGTATCTCAGCAATATGTAAACACACAGATATAAAAGTTTGGTTTGTTGACTACTGAAATATTTTCGTCTCATTCATTTCAGTCTTAAAGTATGTTAACTTCAACACAACAGAGTTGCCAATTTAGTGTTTTTATGACTCTACTTTGTGAGATCCCAGAAAAGGGGTCATAAGCAGTGTTGGAAATGGGGTTTAGAAACTAAGGATATGCTTGGGTCTGTGGCGCTGAGGTTGGAAAAAAAAGGGGGTGTAAATGCTATACATCTCCCGTGAAAACTAAAAAGTGGTGTCTTTTTGGCAACAGATGAGAAGAAAAAGGAGTTATCAGTCGGCTGAGATAAAAATTTGTTCATTGAAATGTTTTTGTCTTATCCATTATATTTTTACAATACATCCGCTGACAGTGCATTTCCTCATCACTACTCCAAAGTTTACTGCTATGTGGAAGCAGGAAGGTGATCAAACAATAAAACAATGTATATATTCATATCTTATTAGTGTAAAGAATTGGTTTACTATGTAAATCAAATATGTTTCTTAGTATGATATCATGCAATAAAGTCTGAGAACCACTGGGCTAAGCACATGTGGGTCACTTGTCAAAGCTAATAATGAATGTAATAACTTTTTATTGTTTTCAATGCCTGAGTGGTAGTTATGGGAGAGCGTTTTCCTGAATACTTCACTCACCTACAGCTTTTTTTTCAGACAGCCACTGTGGCAAGCTAGTAATGAGACATTTTTGTCAAAATGTCCAACAGAGAGGCAGATAGCAGGGATACGGATTCATACCTTTTCAAGGAGTATTATCATCTGTTCTATTCATAACCCATCATGGTATGCCAAGGAAAATATATTTTTTCAAGATACCTGGCAGCAGGACAGAGTGCAGGGATATGGATTCATACCTTTCCCAAGGGTTTTATCATCCATTTTCTTCATTATCAACCATTGAGGTATCCCATAACTGAGATATTTATGTCAAGATGTGCAGAGATGGGACAGAATGTAGATATGGGGATTCTTACCTTTTCCCAAATGCAGTCATAGACAAGATTTGAACTCAGTTTTGTCAATTCTGTTTTCCACAATGATAACTGTTACGTTACTTCATATCTCAAAGCATTCACACATATAACTTCATGATTATAGCATTTTTTGTAGAAGTCTAATATTGTAAAAACAGAGTAAAATGGTTGGCATTGGCCGACAATTTTGAGAGGGCCAACTTTCCCTGGACGATGCAAAGGCGGGTCCCTCTGGTAAGGAAAATTGATATTGTAAAAAGAGTCTATTGTTGAACAACTGTAGCCACCAAAGGTGGTGAAGGGTCCTATCACTTTTTATATGTGCATGTGTTTGTGTTTTTGTGTGTTCCAGCACTCTTGGCCATACCGTTTTGGCTACAGATTTGAAAATTAGAATCTCTGTTCCACTAGGCACCTTCTAAACTATTTTTTTTATTTTTGGAAAAAATAACTTTTCTAACCTTTTTTCCACCATATTTTGATGGGTTTATTAATGGAATCTAGATTCTCCAGAATCTATTTATTTCTAGATATTTTTTTTACTTTATCTTTGATATTTTCCAGGAAAAACAGCATTTATGTCATAAAAGAATTTATTCTGAATTTATTCTTCGATGAAATTTTTTTACATGACTTCAAATTTTGACACCAAGTTTGTAAAATTATTGATTGTGATGCCAAGTCTTATATGGATTTTGAATAAAATTGCTTTCCATTAGTTTTCTTCATAAATGGTTCAAGTTCCTTTTTTATGTTCTTCTACTTATAACATCATGTACACAACATGTACATGTATACACCCATACATACATCGTATGTATTTAGCAGTGATTATAAAGATATCTAATGTACAGTTCAAAATGGGGCCTACATTTCCAATTTGGTCTTCCCATTTCCAAGTTGGACCTGCTGGCTGGCTGACTGGCTGGCTGATTGGCTATGTATCATGTTTACAAGCTGCACTAATGGAGCTAGAGGGCTAAAAATTGAAACATTTATTCCATTTTATCTAAAATAAATTTTTTTTGTTTTTAGAATTTACCCCCCCCCCATATGATTTTAGTGGGGTATGGGGCATTTGAGATGTTAACTTATGCTAAATTGATCTCCTAGATTGTATACAACAGCACTTTTTTAGTGGTCACAACCAAACAAAAGGTGAGAGAACTAATTTATCCATTGATCACCCCTTTTTCTAATTTTTTAATTGATCACCCCCTACATGGCATGCTGCCAAAAGGCTCTGGTCATATGATACTTTCTATTGAGAGACTTACCAGACCTGTTTTTGTATTCTGTATTTTCAAGCAAATCGAAGCAAAAATGGAATATTCTTAAAATTATGATGGTCATTTTAACATAAAGTCTTTTATGGATCAATAATCCATCTCAACGTAACATTATAAATTTTCAAACCAGATTAGAGGAGGCATTTTACTTTTTTACATGCAAAAATAAAAAAAGATATTTTTAAGACATATTTTTTCGGGGTTGAGGGGCTAAAATCTTGGGGCCTCTGAGCAGCACCACCTTAAGTATGTTCAAGTACAAATGTGGACAAAAAGGGAAGCTGCAGGGTTGATTTTTTTTTAAAAACTCTTTTAGAAAATGATTAAAATTACAACAAGGGGTCAATGAAAAAAAAAGCTTCCTTTGCCAATGCCAGTGTCAAGGGAAGTAATTATGCATGGATCCATTCCAAAATTTAATCACTTTCTCCGTAGCCCATTGCCCGCCTATGGACATACATGAACTTTTGGCAATATTATGTGGTGTGGATGTATAAGTATGAGGGGAGGTGATTGTGTGTGGATCAAGCCAAAAGTGAAATCACTTCACTCTTGTAGCTTATCATTTACCTTAACACAAGATTTTATTGAAATTTGTTGTGCACTTTTGGAGGTTTTGTGTGAACAGACATGATCATATACATAAATGTAATTTTAAAAAATCGGAAAAGTATTTCTCAATCAAAAATGAATTCCTTGATTCGCCCCTAAATTTGACCTCTTCTTCCAAGCCTTATTGTCTTTTTTCTTACATTTCATTGAAATCCATTGTGTACTTTTGGAGATATTGTGTGAACAATCAGACAGAAAGAGAGAAAGGAATGACGTGATTGAATACAAACACCTCACCATCTTTGTTGGTTAAGGTAAAGAGGTTGAGATCAGAAGTGATGTACAGTTCATGTTTTTAAACAATTCATTAAAAGGATTTTACTTTAAATAATTTTTGTAGACCATCTTAAAAATGAATGCATTTCTGTTGGCTCCATTGCATCTGATAAATCATCTACATATCAAATTTCTCTCTGAAATCACTGACTCCCTTGTGATGTAATGGGTGGAGTTGGCTAAGTAGAATTCCTGATGTAACAAAATTCAGGTTTTGATTTCTCTACCTAATTCATTTAAAATTCTCAGCCATAAATTCTGAAATAAATTCTCGTGGGTCTTTACAGTCATTTAATCAATAAGTAAAACTTTTTTCTAATACAGAATTGTAAATTGGGCTATCATTTGAGGGTCTCTAATTCTCTAAGGAAATTAATCTCTACTGAGATTGGGCGTCCGTTTCTGTAGGAGGGGGTGGTGGAGTGGCTTACAGGGCATGCCCCGCCCCTTCTCAATGAGGTGATGGGATTTGAAAGTTGGAACTTTACAGTCAATAAATATTGTTGTTGTACAATTGTTTTCTGTAACTTTCTTCATAGAATTACTCTGAAAAATGCTTGATGCTAAGTTTTAGCAATTTTTTTTCTTGCTTTTGTCAAAACTGTCCAGAGATTCTGTCAAGTTGGCTGTCTATGTATGTATTGTGCATACAGGCTGCATCAATGGAGCTAGATGGCTGAAAATTTAAACATTTACTCCTCATTATGTAACAATGTTTTTTGTTTCTTTTTGATGATTCTCCTCAAAAACAGGTTTCCAATGAGGAGTTCAATTTACAATCTAAGATTATGCTAAAATTGTCCTTTAGTTTGTGTTTGGCAGCATTCATGCTTGTTTTTTTGAAAAGACAAGAGAAGCAACTTATTTGTTCATCACCCATCTTTCCAATTTTCCAATTGATACCCTCAACATTGCATGCTGCCAAAAGATGTTGGTCATGTGACAGTTTCTATTGAGTGACTAACCAGACCTGTTCTGAATAGAGAAGAGAAAATAATTTCCTTTTCACAAAGGATTTTATGAGTTATCTTATAATCTTTCCAGAGTCTGATTCATTTGAAAGAAGCCTGATTGCCGCAGTGTCAATCTACTCTTACTTATATTCAAACTAAAGATAATTTCTGCAACTTTCATACAGTAGATTGAATAGATTACTGTTATCCCTTGGTATTTCCAAGTTTTCCATCTGTGGTTTTGATAAATCCTTGTCCAGTCTTTATCAATTAATGGAAATTTTCTTTGAATTTTGTGGCGTGTTGCAAAGAAACATACTATAGAAAATACACTGAAGTTTAGGAAATCATAAATGCATCATAATAATATTTGTATTATTGATATAATTAATACAAGACTTTAAAAAAAGATAAACTTGTTCAATGTAAACACTTGCAAACCAGTCAGTCAAACATTATTTTAGACATTAATTTTTTTTCAATTCACTGAGCTGTAAAAATTTTTATTAGAAGATGAAGAATTATAAACCATTATTAACTATCTTTTCATTTTTATGCTACTATTTCTCTTCATCTTGATATTTTTGTTGCTCTTTATCGCAACTTTTCTCAGACTGGAAACAATTGAAAAAAAAACCGACAAAAATGTATATAGTAGCATAAAAAAATCTTTGGCTTTTTGTATTCGTGGCATCCTGATACCCCTACCCCCCCATGAATAGCAAGGGATAACTGTATATATTTAGAACTTGTCTTTATAAACACAACGCGTGGGAGAAGGAGTTTCACTTATATAGCATGCAGTTTCCCTATGATATCAAGAACATACAAAAAGTAACTTTTAAATTAATGATAAAAACTTTCTTGTTCCAAGACTTTCATAATGATATGAAGTAAATATACACTTGGTAATCATGGCCCCTGCCTGCTTTTATGTGAATAACTTTATTGACAATTTGTGCTTTCTTCTAATCGCTTCTTTAACAGACGTTACATTTTACTTAAATGATTACACACGTTTTCAAGCACTTTTGTCCTGTCGGGACATTAGTATTGAGGTTCCCAAGAGAAGGCGCTTTCTATGTATACATATATTATCATCATCATTATTATTATCACTTGTTTGGGATGGAGTAATAAATATCATCATCATCATTAGATAAAAATTATAAAGATATATATTTTTGTATTAATGTATTTATTTATTCGGATGGAGTTAACTTTGCAAATACCAAAATGGAAGTTTTTTTAAATGTTTGTAAATTGCAAACTGTTGCATATTTATAACATATATTCCTGTTAATATGTTAGGCTTGTCAATTTGGCTCACTCAGTGGTTGCCGCCTCCTGATCGCTTGTTAGTCATTTCAAATCAGAGTTGAGAAATGTCAATGTTATGTATTAGTTTGGTTCAACATGACAGGACAGACAAAAATTGAAGAGTTTACTACATTAGAATTAGGTCAGGATTTTTCTTATGCTTTTTTTTTAGAGTAGAAAAACAAAATCAGCTACAGCCTCTGACTTGGACTGAAGTTTGACAACGTTTCAACTGCCTACCAGAGCTCTTCATTTTGATAAGTAAATAAATTACCCTTACGCTGGCTATGGATTCAGCAATCCCTTCCTAGGCCCCCCCTTATCATGTTGTTACTTACTTGCTCTGTTTGCAATAAGTATCCTAAGTGGCGTAACTCATATCATCTGCACTATTTTACCCATAGCAGGGAGAGAGATGGATTCATGCTTTTCCCAATGGCCTTGGTATGAAGTGAATCCAAACAATCCCAGTCAGAATTTAAACTCTATTCTTAAAGTCCATTCTCTTCTCAGTTAGATAAGACTATAAATTGGTTTCTGTCTTTGTTCTAGAAAAATGAGGGATCATCATTATAAGTGTTTTTGGTCTGTTGTCCTCATCTTGTTTCATCTTTTGAACACAATGTTTCGGCTGTTGTACTCTACAGCTTTCTTAAGGTGGGTGTTATAAACTGGAGTGTTTCAGAATCCTGAGGCAGGCATAATTGTTAGAAAATGGTTTACACTCCATTGATAAATGGGGTCACATTGCTAAAAATAGATTGTAGGAGATATCTTTTGCTTAAATCCTCAAATTGTAATGACCATTTTAGATATATTACTCACAAATTTGAAGCATCAAGCTGAATATCTGCCCTATAGCTTGAATTTTTAGCTGTTTCTTGCAGCAGGCCCAAATGGTGTCATTGGCCCCAATAAGATATCAAAGTTGTTTTTTGGGGGCTCAATAATTCAATACCTTTGGCTATAATGTATATTTTGGTTGCTTACAGGTCACATACAAATAAATAGAATCAAAATTTTATTGTTAAATAGATAGATAGATAGATAGATAGATTGATAGATGGAAATCAGATCATTTTTATCAGGATGACTGTGAATGCTGAATCCACACAATAATTATTCAGTTGAAAATCAACATTATTAGTGCATTTTAGGGGGTACAATAATTCAATACCACAGGCTAAAAATGCATGGTTCAGCCACTTGTAGTGCCCCCTATACTTTAAGTTAGGAATTAAATACGAAACCCTTCTTTTAGCTAGATATTGAAAACGTCACTTCCTCCTCTGACCCCTATAAAACCCCTGGATGCACATGGTCCAATGCTCACTAGCACCAGCACCCCTGGCTGATTATACTTTTGGCATTGGCATTCTTTCTCTCTCTTTCTTTCTCTCTCTTTCCTTCTCTCTAAGATCGTTTTCATTTTGTCGACCTCCCGGCCAATCCGATCATTATCACTTTTCCACTGTGACCTATCTCTGTACTAACTTTGCCCATTTCACTTCACTGATGTTAAGGCATCACACATATGCACAGCCTTGCAGTTATGCCACCGTGTCTTCACCACATGCTCAAAACACATATACATCTTTCACTCACGTGAATGAAATGGTAAGGCTTTTTACTATGCGATAGTCATGATAATCTTTCCTAAATTTCTTTACTTCAGGAAACATGCATTGATAAATCTCCATGTTCTCTGTCTTTCATGGTCTGTCTGTCGAGTGTCTATCAGCATCAGAGAATAGCAGTTTGGCAAGCTCACTGATCATGGTTCCCACATATTTTTTGGTACGATCCAAGCTATATGGATTCACAAGCAGTTCAGACAACTCCACTTCGACTCCAATGCCAGTACTATCAAGGACAAGAAAGTTCCCAATTTTTGCTATCACTTCTCTTCTCATCTCTCAACACAATCAGATTTACATTATCATTCTGCATACTTCATTTTCATTTGTCATTTATTTCCTTGTATTAAATGTATTCTCATCTATCCATCCAAATCCTTGTATGTGTTCTTTTCATTTTGCTTCATCTCTGCGTCCAAGTTCATACTTGGCACTCATTCCCTTCATACATCTCCCTTTCTCCTTCCACACTTCCAGTGACATCGATGCTACCACCAAACCACGAGGAGACAAAATTCTCTGTCTATTCAACCTGAACTACAAGAATCATCAAGATACCCAACTAGAGAAATCACC